>OY776276.1:59006618-59041618 GCA_963675445.1 Linnaemya vulpina | reverse complement strand
TCCAGTTTATGAGATGGCACCCCGGATAACTCCAAAGAATTTAGGAACTCCACTGGATAGCTCGTAGTATCGTCGGATGACAGGACTTTGTCGATGGAGTGATATACTGAAATTTCAGCGGTTATTTCGCCTAAGATTTTTTTATATTTTTGCAACAATTCAATTTTTTGGTGCCAGTATGGTTTTTTCACACATCCAACTTACGTCGAGAATATTTTGCTGCAGAATTGGAAAAACTTTATTAATGAGTTCATCTTCCGACTCCACAACATGGAAAATTGGGGTGTGAAATGCACCATACCTCCTTGGTCGGTATTAATATGACCTTCATTAATTTCTAGGAGTTGTTGAGGAAATGCTTCTTACTCGACATCGGTGAATAACTGAACTCGCATGTTAGTGGTAAGATAAAGCTTTTCAACTTTGGTCTAAAGAAATTAAGCTTTTAGACATGCATTAATTTCATCTGCTGCGGTGCCTCTTTCGATAACTGGTAAACTCTGCCTAAAATCCCCAGCCAATAACACTACTATACCACTCATCAACTTTGAATGTCTTGTAGACAGCGATCAAGCGCCTCGAGGGCGCGTTTATGTGACATAGTGCACTCGTCCCACACGAAGAGCTTGCGTTGTTGCAAAAGACGCTGCGGGCACTGCTCTTACTGATGTTGCACGTTGGGGTTTCTTCGCATGCCAGATTCAGAGGTAATTTAAAAACCGTGTGTGCCGTTCGGCCACCTCTTAGTAATGTTGCAGCGATTGCAAAAGAAGCCACAGCTAATGCGACATTACGTATTTTACGAACTTTCGCTAAAAGCAAACTAAGCAAAAAAGTTTTGCCTGTCTATCCTGGGGCATCAAAGAAAAAAAGACCGCCTTCACCACAATCGACTCGTTCTAATATTTAGTAATAAACGTATTTTTGCTCGGGTAACAGAAAGTGGTTCAGTTTCATTGCCCTGACCCTCTAATAAAACGCTATCATAGCTCAGCTCAAATCTGTCGACAGCTCTCTTCGATACTGTGGTGAGGGCATACCGAAGTCAGACAATTTCTTTCCGGATATCGTTATTATTTTATCCTCTATAAGTCTTAGTGCCTCATCCAAACATAGATCATTATTGACTTGATCTCTCCTTTCAAATCTGTGTAATATATTATCTGATAACGCAGTTTTATACTTATACCATATGAATAGGATTGAATAAACCGCAAGTGCATATTAATATTGCAAATAACTCTCTTATTTGTTGTCATCTTCCAACAATCCCAACTTCTCACACGCTGCTCGAAAAGCTTCAACTACTTGACCGTTTACTGTTTTTAAATTCAAGAAATTACAAGTTACATTGAGAAGTATTCGCAAACAATAACATTCGAAGTTACTAACGTGCACTGTGTAAATTCGACCAAGAGCATCTCCTGCATTCACACCTGGCCATCCGTCGACCGGTATTCTTTGTAAACGATGTTTCCATTCTTTTGATGATGCGTTCCAGGTATAGTAGCGGGGTACGTCAATATAAAGTATTTTTTTTTGCAACAGTATCTTTTTGGCACTGCAGGAAAAATGCGGTCTTAGGTGGTGCGACCAATCTCTCTCTAAAATTATTTTCAGTGAAGTAAATTCGCTCACCATTGGGCAGATGTACCGCAAGATGAATAACTGTTGGGTGTCTCTCATGTAGAGGTAGGCCCAAGATCCGCCACGCTACTTCGTTACTACTGACATATCGGCCGGCTCGGAATCTTTGCACTTCATCTCTCGGATCTATATTAACATTACCTTGCTATCATTTACATTACCTTGCCTTTATTTATGTACTTACAAATATATTTTATCGCTTGTACCGTATTGCAGAACTCTAAATTTATATGACAATTAAAAATTTTAGGGAGAAGAGGAGAATATTGGACAATCCAGCTGTTGTCAAACAATACTTCCAGTGAGTTATTGTAAGGCCGCCATCTTCTAGTACTCTTCGTCTGAGCAGGGGGTATCCTTTATCGTTGGTTTGAGTATCTTTAAAAGCACTCTCGGATACTTTTTTGTACACTTTCCCTCCTTCATGCGAGGTGAAGACGGATTTAGTGCTCCACAGGGACCGTGTATCATATATTTGGTTATGGTATCAAAAAGTTTTTTATCAGAGTCTGGGTTTGGTATCTCCGCACTTATAATTTCGTCAATTTGATTAGGACTTAACTTTTCTGACAGCCATAGTAGTAAATGCACGTGACGCAATCCTCTTTTTTGTCACTCGATCGAGTACATAAAGTATTTTATATCACCAAATATTTTACCTTTTGTAAGTTAGGCAACTAATTTTTGGACTTTATTTTTAATACTCTAGCTGTTAGGTCGTGTCTATCCATTGAATTTTGACCTGGAAACAGCTCTCTAGTGATTTCTGACCAAGCGGGATTACATGTCATTATAATAAAGAGATCAGGCCTACCATAATTGCGAACGTATGTGAATGTATCTTGCGTATATTCGTGGAGATATCTGGGACTATTTACAAGTGATGAAGGTAGAATTACCATTTGGCCTAAGTTATTTGGATCAGTATCTGCATCATTCCTTATCGCGTCTTGTAAATGTGTATAATCGAAATTGCGTTTAGTTCAAGGTAATAAACCTTAAGCGCTCACTCCCCACTTTTACATACGTGTCGACCAAAAACTGATGAAGAAGTCTACATCGAAGCAATAAATTAAAATTGTTGCGACGTACCATCATACGATACGCATAAAAGGCTTTGCGCGATACTTTTTTGTTTGGCATGAGTTGTTTTGTTGCTGGGTTTGTCTCAGGAATATCAAAACTATATCCCTCTTGTCCATTCGAAAATATTATCGGGTATTCATCTGAATAACAATGTGTCGAGACGCAGTTTGTTCACTAATAACTACTACGGCAGCTATTTCATTTGTGGTCGGGGCATTGAATCGTCTTTCATGATCTCCACGTGGTACACGATCTGGGTGTATACAGCCTTGTAATTATCGCTAGTCACTCTATCTTTAGGCATTTTAAATTCCTGCACTAAAATGTTCTGATCATGTAGAACTTTTTGTATTTTTTAAAGGTATTTATTTCCACACCTTGTACGTACTCAAAACGCCTATTAACTTGTGCTTCCTCATCACCGATGAAATAAACTTGCAAAAACTTTGGTTGCGTATTGGCAACAGGAAGAAAATGTGATATGTTTGCCCTTGAATTGTGAAAGTCGGGCAAAATCCTAGCATTGAAATGGTGTTATCTGCCCCAAATGATGTCACGTGGAAGCAATTGTTTTATTTCCTTATGTTTTTAAAAAAACTGGTTAACTCTTCTGTCTTGCAAGAAAAAAGCTCTTTAAGGGGCTCGATTGGCTCATCTATTGAAGGAAGGACTACTTTCCCTCCCGAATAACACATGTCTGTAGCTTCCTCTTTCCGTTTTAGCGCACTACAAAATTTGCATTCTTTATTCATGACTTCTATTTTTATAAGGTTATGGCTTTCGTAGTGAAGAGTCTTATCAAATATTCTCCACGTGTTTGTTGTTAAAATTAGACCGCACTGTTGTGCCCTGTCAGCAACAGTACGTCTGCGAGATTCAGCTGCTTCAATGGTTTCTGTAATTCTTTGAGACACCATACAATTCGCCTGCTAAATACGCTGAGCACGAGACTGTTCAAATGTCTCATAAGAACGTTGAGATGCTATATTTTCTGCTTGAAACAGTTCAGGAATCTTAGCAGCCTGTTGAGATGCCAGATACTCAGCATGTCGTCGATGTCGCTCTTGGGCCTGTTCTTGTGTCTCATGAGCTTGTTGAGAAGTCATGGATTCAGCGTTCTGTTGACGCCGAGCTTCAGAAAGTTCTGGTGTCTCAGCAGCTCGTTTAGATCTCAGATATTCAGCATGCCGTCGACGTCGCTCTCGGGCGTGTTCTGGTGTCTCATCAGCTCGTTGACGCCGAGCTTGAGACAGTTCTGTTGTTTCAGCAGCTCGTTGAGATCTCAGATACTCAGCAAGCCGTCGACGTTGCTCTTGGGCCTGTTCAGGTGTCTCAGCAGCTCTGTGATTTTCCTCACGCTCCGCCTGTGGAAGCCTTCTTAGTTCGGCTTGATGAACCGTTTCGTGGAGTCTAGATACTTTCGCTGCTCGAGCTTTGGGAAAGATTACACTTTCGCGGTATAATTTTTTTTTAGTAACGATGAATATTATTATGGCAAACTTGAAAACAGAAATAAGAATTGGTACCAACTGACGGCAAATATTACATTCACAAATTTGACAAAAGAAAGAAATACTACCGAAACAAAATAAAAATCAACACAATAGGTAACGACAAATATTATTTTTTTAAATTAAAAAATATTTTACTAGGAAATATTTTTTCCTACTTACTTGACACTTGTCATATTTTGGAAAATTTACCCAGCATCTTTATAATATATTATAGCCAATGTGTTATTCTGATGTATAAGCTAAGTTATTGTAAAGTTTCATTAAAATTCATAGAGTAGTTTTTGCGTGAAAGAGTAACTAACATATGCACATCCACACTCACGAACATTCGGCTTTATAATATTAGTAGCATAGGTATACAGCATTTAAACACATTTTCAGTTTTTCGGTCAGACTTAAATATTTTTACCAAAGACTATAGATTTATAAAGATGTTGGTTGCACTTGAACATTTTAATGAATAAATATTGTAAACTTGTTTTACGATGAGAGGAAAAGCAACAAAGGGAAAATAAATATTATTCTCAGTTCTCTGAGCGACACCAACAACGAAACAATAGGTAATCACCCTTTGGGTTATATTTACAACTCTGTTAAATATACTACTATTTTTTATCACAAAGCGTGACCATCGTTTTCAAAAGGCATTGCAAATATATCATAACAGCTTTTTTCGACATAAGAAAGAAAAAAGTTTTTCTATTTTATTTAGAAAATATAAATATTTTACATGTTATTAAAATTAAACATTGCGCAATGCCCAAGCAAACGGGAAAATAAATTTTCCCCATTTTCGCTTTAGGAGGGGTTTTTTATTAAATTTTTCCATATCTTTTAGTTATATGCACGTGTAAATTAAAAATCAAATATCTTTGCCGGCAAAACGATCAGCTGTTTAACTTTGGTAAATTTAACAGAAGTGTTTACTAAAGTTTTTGGTATTGTTTTAAACCATAGTGTGGTATATTAAAGTTCTATACATTTGTTGTTCCAGTGATGTAAACAGTAGTATTTTTAGTACATCTACTACATTAATAAGGTCTACAAGAGTACTTTAACACCAATGGTGAAAACCCTTAATATTTTCAAACACGAAATCATACATTGTGAAGCTTGGCTTGTGTGTATGTATTTACTTTGTTTTTGTTATTAGGGATTAGTAGTAGGGAAATGTATGTGCTGGAACCATTAAAAATATAAAATTTCAGCAATTAAATTTGAAATTTTTCAATTTTAATTGCCGAAATTCTCAAATTTCACAAAATTCTCAAATTTCATTTTGTGTGTGTTCGTGTGTGTATTTTTTCCCACGGTTTAATAGGGGGTTCACATTGTTGTTTTTTTAATATAATGTTGGGGTAGGCGTGGGATTTTTGTCTGTCCATATGTGACCTTGAGAATACATGTCCGTCGGTATGTGAGCGTGGGAATTTGTGTCTGTCCATATGTGACCTTGAGAATACAAGTCCGTCGGTATGTGAGCGTGGGAATTTGTGTCTGTCCATTTATACTGTGTACGCCTGGTGAATAAAAAAATTTAGAAGCATTTTTAGGAATCACACTATTTAAAAAGTGTAGTAGTTATATATGGATACCCTTAATGTTTGTGGTTCGTTCCTTCTTGCTGGAGTGAGATTTTTTCTTTCATTTTTTCGCTTATTAAAATTTTGTGTGTTTACTTAAGATTTGTCGTCCAGCAATTCAGTGTTTTTTTTTTTACTTTTTTGCTTGCAATGCTTGAGTCTGGAGGAATAATTTGATTATTCTGATCTTGAAGACGTTGTGGAAAAAAAATTACTATTGCATAAATATTGAAACTGATGTTTTGTTTATTTTATACATGACGATCATCGATGGATTTTATTTGGGGATCTGGATGGTGGTACGATTTCTGTATTTTGTGGAATATGAATATTTATGCTATGTTTAAATGTGTGTGTTTTTTGTGTTCTGAGTGGCGGTTGGAATGTCTGCCTGTCAGACAGGCTGTGTGTGTGACGATTGGTGAGTCTGTATGACAGTCCGCTTTCTTGCTTTCCTGGTCAGTATAAAATGTGATAAGATGTACATATTCATGCGTACATAAATATCTACAAACTTATTTCATTTACGCATATACATACAAACAAATAATAAGCGTTTATTTATTCTTTGTGCCCAAATATTTCCTTGACCATTTGAATGAATGAATGAGCCATTGTGTATGTTTGTTTGTGTGTTCTCTGAAAAAAATAAATATGTATGTAGGTTTTTTGTTTGAAATAAAAAGACATTTATTTTAATTTTTATAAGCATTTATTTAAAAGTTTGTTAACACTTTCATTTTTAAGTAAAATTGCATTCCTTAAGGCACAAACACCATAGTCGTGATAGCTACAATAGAGATATATTGAATGCTTAGTTTCCATTTGTTTGAAATTAATGCAGCCAATGTCTTCAATGTTATAAACTGTTTGATGAATAATTTTTTCCAACCATTTTTTCTTCTCTCCCCCCTCAACATATATTTGTGAATTTCTTATATTCGATTTTAAAAACTTGCAAACGCTTTGAAATGAGACTGATCCAGCATTCCAGTTAATATGATGATCGTTTTTTGTTAACCAAACTGCTTCTCTCTGTTTTTTGGCTGATAAACATGCGAAATCAAAAGGAGGTTTTATGATGAAATTGAACCATTCCTTGTTGCTGAAAACTACAGCTAGTTCTTTTGCGATGAAGTCATTTAAATTAGTTTTGAAACCTTGCAAGTCTACAAAAACAATATCACCATCCATGTTATTTAATTTATAAGAGCTTCCGGACTTGACCTTTTATTGGTATGTATTCTATTACGCGGTCATGAATAAGAACGCAGTAAGCTGATGTGTTTGCTGGAATATTTGTTGCTGTTTCAAATTAAATTTTTATGTCGATTGGTCCGGTATTGAGCGTTCCGTTTTGGTGACTGACATCAACTACAATAATTGGATCGTTATTTTTAAACTCTTGACCTGTTAGAAGAGGTTGGGGTTGTTTCATGTAGTAGCTTTGTTGGAATCTTAGATACATATCATATAGAATCGCATAGCGCTCATTTTTAAATTTTATATTAAGATCGTCATATGGGTAAGAGGTTGAGTTTAAATGTACTTTTAAGTTAGTAAGATCACAATGAACAAACTTGTTTTCTTGTTGAAAGGCAATCAACACAAAACGAGGGCGTTCTTTATTAGCGGCCAGTTTCACATTCCATATGCGATTGGTCCCCGTATTAAAGTGTGGATTCATATGACAATCCCAACTGCGGAATGCCATTGGTATAGCAGCACCATTATTAAGTATTTTGATCATATTCAATTTACTATGATCAGATAATTGAACATGTGGAATTCTCCATGATATTAGTGAAATTGTAAGTTTTGCTTTCTCGGTGGAAACATTCGAGTGTACAAGATCTTCATCGTTCTTATTACGCAAGAGTATCAATTCATGTTTACCATTTAATAAAACATTATTGTAGTCTTCAGCGAATCCTAAAAGAAGTTTGAGCGGTACATAGAAATTAAAATTTCCATTTTGAAGATCTATTTTATCAAGTTTATTCCATCCAGCATTTTGCAACACAACGCTTTCCGTAGGTGATAAAGAAACCAAATTTTTTATGGTACTGGTGGCTCCCAAATATCTTGTATGATCAATTTCAATACCATTCAGCTCATAGCGGATTTCATCAAAGAGATATGCAACAAAATTATTTTTTAACTGAAAGTTGGGTGTAGATTTCGATGTTTTTTCGTCTACAACAAGTCCTTCCACATATATATAGCTTTCACTGGGTAACACATATAGATCTTGGTTTTGTATTGAAATTCGTATTTCATCGTTGTTGTTAAAAGACTGAAGGTATGGTATGTATGTGTGATAATCCTTTTTGATAATATTTTCGTCAGATATTGGTTTATCTAAAACGTCTATTATTGAACTCATTTTGTTTTCAATTTAAAGTTCAGTGACTTGAGAAAACTCTTGTTTGCTGCTGTAAGCGATTTTTGACGAACAGATCTTTTCAATTGTTGCTTAGGTTGTAACGTTTGAGAATTAGATGTTGCTGTAGTATTCTTCGATATACTCGTGTTGTATATTATCATTATTTAGTTGTCCTTAAAGGTATTCGTATTGTAATTTCCTCACCTCTGAAATTAATTAAGTCGCCGTTTTGATCAACCACGCGAAGAGCTAGTGAACTTATCTCTCTGGAGTTTACTGGCAAATAAATAAGATTTTTGGGAATCTCAACTATTTTATATCCAGCCGGTACATTAATCGGAATTTCATGTAGTGTATGAGCTTTAGAATTATTCGTATAAGTATTAACCACAATACTGCTTTCAATCCTCAAGAGATTCACCTTAAAGATATTCACTGGAAGATCAGAGTAATGTTCTTTGTTTGGCGTTAATATTCTGCTATTGAATCCTAAAAGTCTACCTATTGTATTTTCTTTATTAAAATATATTGGTTCTTTAGAGCTGCTGACTTTGACTTGCATGGTATTGTTATTAGCTTCAATCAAAATTTTGTGTTCTGGTCTATATCGTTTGTATTGTTCTTCTATATATACTACTACATCATTTAATTCGTAAGATCCGATCGGTAATTCAATTACAAGTTCACCGATATAAAATATATTGTTGTAGACATCCACATTCGGGATAGTGTTGTATGAATGAAAATCAGTTAGAGCACATTCATAGGTTCCGTTTAAATCAATAGGAGGAAAATAATTAGCAGATAGCTCTGATGAATTGGAGCTCAGAGTCAATGTTATTGACATTGTGACTGTTTGATTGTAAATAAATGAGGTTAAACACACAGTATGATTTATAAGAAGCAGTTTCGTATTTATTGTTTATTTACTTATTTTAAACTAAATTAAATATTGCTGCCATTATTGTTGTTTTTGTTGTTGTTTATTTATTGTATTCTTCCATTTACAATATCTCATCTTTGCTTATCCAAGAATTGTGCTCATTACCAAAGCCTAGCCACTTGACAAACACCTTATGTCCTTTAGTTTTGAGAACCTTTTCAACTAGGTATGTATTAGGATATCTGGTTTTTGAAAGTTCGTCTTCATAGAATCCACCTTTAATAGGATTTCCGCGATAGTCTTCTAATATATATGTTGTAGGATATGTATTTTGTACTCTTTTAATTGTAAAGATTTCTGTTGTCCAATTCGGATTATAACCTTTTTCAAAAATGTTTTTATATTTGCTTATGCGTGCATGATCTCCTGCATTAAATTTTGAAATTTTATACATCTTTAAATGACTGTATACTGTGCTTAAAAGCTGTTTTTCATTTGTTGAATTTACTTTAATCGGTGACATTTTAATGGTGCGATGAATTTTTCTATTGTATGCATCAAGTAAATCTCTATACATATCAATCCAATTATATGAACCATTTAAGCTAAATTCCTTCCACATCATTCCTTTTAATGTTCTATTGAATCGTTCTACTATTGAGGCTTTCATAGTGCTATATGTTGAGTAGTGATTAATATTGTATTTATTCATCAACTGACTGAAATGTTTATTGAAAAATTCTTTACCATCGTTTGTTTGCAAGTTTATCGGTATTCGTCCCAATTTGAAAATATTCTCCATTGCCTGAGTTGTTTCGAATGCATTCTTTCTTCTCAAAGGTACTGCCCAAGCAAATTTTGAGAATGTATCAATTACAGTTAGCAAAAATCTATAATTTCTATTGTCTAAGGAATAATTTCCCATTTCAACTAAATCAGCTTGCCAAAGATCATCTATTCCTTTCATCACAACTCTACGACGTACAAAACGTTTTCGAGCCTGCTTATGCAATTCATTTACAACATTTCTCTTTGAAGACATCTTATTTTTCCAGTCGCTGTTTAAGTGTGTTGTGACCTACTTGATGCACTTGCATTTATTGATACGAACATGTAATTTTCTATTCTATAAATTTTTTCTCGTAGCTCTTCAATTTCCATATCAAATAGTGATTTATTACCATCCATTTTGTTACTGATATCCTGCAAATGAGAATTAAGATTTTCTAACTGGAAAGCTACTTCTTGTTGCAGTTTTTTGAGTTCAGTTTGCAGAAACAATTTACTGATAACATCGTTTTCCTCCACAGCATTTGCAACATTTTTGATTCTCTTGTATTGGACATCAATGTTTTTGTTCGTATCCATAAAGAAGCCCAACAACTTAGGCGCATTTTTGGTTGAAATTACTTCACTTCTATCGTTAATATACTGCCCAAATTTATCAACGGACATGTTTTATATAAAAATCTATGTATGTATATAGTTTATACAATTATATTGGCTTCACTTAGTTCTTCAATAATTGAGACAATTTCGTTGTTGTGATTAGTATGGCCTGCAGACTGTGATGCAAGCAGTAGTCTAAGTCGATCTACCAACTCGTTTGGATCATCCCAGTATATATAGTTTGGATTATGAGGGTTAAGCTGCATCAAACCCCTTCCTAAATAATTACTTTTCGTTACATCTGATGAGCCTGTATGATTGTCTCCTTTGAAAAGTTTTCCAATAATATGTTTGTACTTATGGGCTATGCTCCCTTTGATTTGACCATCAGACTTATAGCCTCTCCTGTGGGCATTGGTAGCAAGTAATATTTTTTTATAGATTTCAAGCTCGAATTTATCATATTTTTTTGGTGCTTTATGAAACATTAAAGAAAAGAGTCCTGGCGTGAGCGCCCATATTTGTCCACCAACCTTTATCTTATCTTGATTTAACTCGATGGTGCTATTACCAAATCTCCATTCGTTATTATTATCTTTATGTGGACCATAGTTAGTATCTAGTTCGTTTCTCGATTGCAATAGTGATAAGTCAGAATAACTTTCTTCATTATTCGAATTTTGTGAGTAAAAGTCATCTTCATCATAATTACTGCTACTTTTACTATTAGATTGCTAAAAAATTTTTTCCTCACTTAGTTTCTTGGGCGTACTCGTTTCCAATTTTATTGTTGAGTTCTGAGGATGAAAACTTTCATTGTCATCAATTCCAGTTTCCTTATCACTCGGTTCTTTTTTAACTGGTCTACCAACGTATTTAGAGCTATTGATAAATTCTTTTAAAGGTTCTGTGATAGGCTTGAATGTATCTGTTAATTGCTGATGTGTATCTATTTCACCAGTTTTTATACTACGAAGCTTTTTCTTCAAGATATTTCTTGTTGCTACCAAGTCTTTAAGAATTTGTTCATTCATTTTAGCTATCAGGTCAGTTCAATAGGAAGCAGATCAGGTTATCAGGTCAGTTTAACAGGTATCAGATCAGCTTATCAGGTATCAGATCTGCTTATCTGATCAGTTACAATAATCACATGTATAACATTTGAAGTCAGATTAAATACTGCAGGGTGCATTTGATGAACAGTAAATTATATTATGAGGAAGTAATCAAATGACTTTCTATAACGACCATTGTTTAGTTCATTATCTTTACTTATCATCAAAAATCCGTATTTTTCCTTCCAACATTCTCTACAAATTTGTTGAAACATTTCAAAGTTCATATCGCTGGCAACGTGATCATCATATACATGTTTCATATTTGTCGAATCTTGTTTAAACATAATAATTACATTAGCATTATCTCTTATCAAATGTTTTGGAATCCGCGTGTAAGTTTGACACAAGTAAAATGAATCTACGTTCTTATGACGACCCATACAAAAATATGCACGTATATTGTTTTGCTTTTCACATGCAACATCATCAAAAATCATAATTGAATTGCTTTTAGCTTCACTAGGAGGAACAACGTCCTCGTTTTCTGCAAATGTGTAGTATCCCATTCCTTTAATTGGTGAAATTAATTTCTTTAGGTATTCATATTTAGGTTGATATAAAGATTTTGAATACAAGTAAATATTTTCAAACTTGAGACCATTAGGACTTTCCAGAAAACTAATCATTATGTTAGTTTTTCCACAATTTGAAGGACCAACTATTAATGCTCGAATAGAATTTGGTAACAAGGAACTATGTCTTATTTTTTTACTGTCATTTGAACAAATATCAGCATTACGAACTAAAATATTTTTATGTAGTTTTATGAAGCGCATTTTAATAACTACTTGCTAAACTTGCAAACAATATCTTTTATTGTAGATTAAATTAATATGGTTGTACTTTATAACAAAAATTTTAGTCACAAACAAACTATCGTTGGAGAAGGTTTACTAAATAAAGCAATAAATTCTCTACCTTTTGAATTACATCTTCCTGGATACCAGTATTGTGGACCTGGCACAAGATTACAAAAGCGTTTAGATAGAGGAGATAAAGGAATTAACTTATTGGATGCTGCTTGCAAAAATCACGATATTGCTTACTCGAAAAATAAAGACTTAAACAGCAGACATCAAGCTGACAAAATTCTTGAAAATAAGGCTTGGAAAAGAGTTCTTTCAAAAGATAGTGATCTTGCAGAAAAAACATTTTCATATATAGTCACCAACGCAATGAAAGCAAAAACTAAACTTGGTATGGGTGTTGAAGCAAAGAAAAGGAATACAGTGAAAAGACCATCACCACGAATTCGTATAAATGACAAAAATCTGTTTCATAAAACAATTAAATCAGCAACAAAGATATTGAAGAAGGAAAAACCACAAGATATTAATTCTGCCATTAAGATTGCTCGTAAAGCTATCAGTAAATCTCTTAAGGGGAAAAAAGCTCGTGTTATAATACCGCGTATTATAAATGTTGCAAAAATTGGTGGTTTTTTGCCCATAATACCGATTCTAACTGCTCTAGGTGCACTTGGTAGTCTAGCAACTGGAGGTGCCGCTATAGCTAAAGCTGTAAATGCAACAAAGAATGCAAAAAAACAACTTGAGGAAGCCACCAGACACAATAAGGCAATGGAGTCTATTGCTGTGGGAGAAGGACTGTACCTTAAACTATAAAAAACGGTTATGGACTTGTTTGTAAAGATCATTCAAAAAACTATTAGAAATGCTACCCAACAGACCATTATCAGAATTTGATCTAAGAAAATTTTCAAAATATATTCCACACTTTAGAGGAGTTTATATGTTGGATTCACTACCAAAACGACCAAAGACTGTAGAGTGTGGAATAATCAATTTGGATTTTTCAACAGGCCCAGGTACTCATTGGGTAGCATACTATAGGAACAAGAATGAAAAACAATATTTCGACAGCTTTGGAAATTTACAACCTCCTCTAGAATTAATCAAATATTTAGGTAGAAATATTCAATACAACTACAATCAATATCAAAACTTTAATACATATAATTGTGGTCACTTATGTTTGAAATTTCTTTATGATATAACCAAAGATATTAAATAAAACACAATCATATATATTTATATACATACATATTTAAAAACATTTTCTTTTTTATTATTATTATTTTTTTTTTTCTTGTTAATTACAAAATATATGAACATAACAGATTTTTTACTGCCAAACGGGGTACTGGGAGTTTGGTATTAAAAACTCATTCATCTCGCTTTCTAAGATCAGGTTTCGCTCTCCTTTTCTTTGTAGTCGCTATTTATTATTCGAAAGATCTTCTAATTCTGCATTGGTCAATGCATTGTATCGGTTGGGGAGAAACATTATGTGGTTTTCCAGCTCAAGTTGAACTGTTTCCCCATACTTTGTTGTTACTCGCTTTGCACGTACGATAGTGTGTTTGGATAATTCATCTAGATCCTTTATATGGATTAAGGATTTTGTATTGTACGAATTAAATTTTTCCACTAGATCCATTGCGGTAGAAATTTTTCATAACTTATAGCTTTGAACTTTTATTGCAAACTAATCTCGATTTTAGCTTTCTAGACTGTAAGAAGCTTAACAGAAAATCATTATACAATGATTTTTTTGTTTATTTTTGACAAAAGACGAAGTGAGGAAAAATTAAATATATATAAGTATATAAAACTAAGTAGTTGAAAAATGATAGAGAGATGTCATATATACGTATTCATTTTTTTGAGTCGAATTTTAAATTATTTTCTGGACTAAAAACGCTGACATGGTTTTTTTTTTTTTAATTTCATAACATACACCTTAGTACTGGTTCGTTGAAAACAATTATTAGTAGAGAACTAACAGTCAAAAAGATCGGAAGTAAATTTTAGTAATAGTATAAAATATTTCATAAAATCATGAATGACATTAGAAACAAGCTCGCACAATTCTTAGTTGATTTTGAGAGATGTGTAATATACGAACACATGGAAATGGTGAAAATGTTCCTTGATATGTTGAATGAAAATGATGATTTTGGTATAATGGAAGATGAGGACAAGGACAAGGTCACTTTAAGTCTTGTCCATGGAGCCATCCAGATTGTGAGGAGGGGCCAGATACCTGCCGGTGCTCCGTATTTTACTTAAGAAAAATGATGATAAATCATTTAATTAATTCATATTATGCAATATTTCGATGAAACTAAATAATAAATCACCAAACAAAATAAAACAAATTCTGAATGTTTTTTCATTTTAAATATACTTTTACAATTCTTTTGTTTATTTCTCTTAACAATACAACAATTTTTTACTTATTAATCAGCTTGCCAAAGATCATCTATTCCTTTCATCACAACTCTACGACGTACAAAACGTTTTCGAGCCTGCTTATGCAATTCATTTACAACATTTCTCTTTGAAGACATCTTATTTTTCCAGTCGCTGTTTAAGTGTGTTGTGACCTACTTGATGCACTTGCATTTATTGATACGAACATGTAATTTTCTATTCTATAAATTTTTTCTCGTAGCTCTTCAATTTCCATATCAAAAAGTGATTTATTACCATCCATTTTGTTACTGATATCCTGCAAATGAGAATTAAGATTTTCTAACTGGAAAGCTACTTCTTGTTGCAGTTTTTTGAGTTCAGTTTGCAGAAACAATTTACTGATAACATCGTTTTCCTCCACAGCATTTGCAATATTTTTGATTCTCTTGTATTGGACATCAATGTTTTTGTTCGTATCCATAAAGAAGCCCAACAACTTAGGCGCATTTTTGGTTGAAATTACTTCACTTCTATCGTTAATATACTGCCCAAATTTATCAACGGACATGTTTTATATAAAAATCTATGTATGTATATAGTTTATACAATTATATTGGCTTCACTTAGTTCTTCAATAATTGAGACAATTTCGTTGTTGTGATTAGTATGGCCTGCAGACTGTGATGCAAGCAGTAGTCTAAGTCGATCTACCAACTCGTTTGGATCATCCCAGTATATATAGTTTGGATTATGAGGGTTAAACTGCATCAAACCCCTTCCTAAATAATTACTTTTCGTTACATCTGATGAGCCTGTATGATTGTCTCCTTTGAAAAGTTTTCCAATAATATGTTTGTACTTATGGGCTATGCTCCCTTTGATTTGACCATCAGACTTATAGCCTCTCCTGTGGGCATTGGTAGCAAGTAATATTTTTTTATAGATTTCAAGCTCGAATTTATCATATTTTTTTGGTGCTTTATGAAACATTAAAGAAAAGAGTCCTGGCGTGAGCGCCCATATTTGTCCACCAACCTTTATCTTATCTTGATTTAACTCGATGGTGCTATTACCAAATCTCCATTCGTTATTATTATCTTTATGTGGACCATAGTTAGTATCTAGTTCGTTTCTCGATTGCAATAGTGATAAGTCAGAATAACTTTCTTCATTATTCGAATTTTGTGAGTAAAAGTCATCTTCATCATAATTACTGCTACTTTTACTATTAGATTGCTAAAAAATTTTTTCCTCACTTAGTTTCTTGGGCGTACTCGTTTCCAATTTTATTGTTGAGTTCTGAGGATGAAAACTTTCATTGTCATCAATTCCAGTTTCCTTATCACTCGGTTCTTTTTTAACTGGTCTACCAACGTATTTAGAGCTATTGATAAATTCTTTTAAAGGTTCTGTGATAGGCTTGAATGTATCTGTTAATTGCTGATGTGTATCTATTTCACCAGTTTTTATACTACGAAGCTTTTTCTTCAAGATATTTCTTGTTGCTACCAAGTCTTTAAGAATTTGTTCATTCATTTTAGCTATCAGGTCAGTTCAATAGGAAGCAGATCAGGTTATCAGGTCAGTTTAACAGGTATCAGATCAGCTTATCAGGTCAGTTTATCAGGTATCAGATCTGCTTATCTGATCAGTTACAATAATCACATGTATAAAATTTGAAGTCAGATTAAATACTGCAGGGTGCATTTGATGAACAGTAAATTATATTATGAGGAAGTAATCAAATGACTTTCTATAACGACCATTGTTTAGTTCATTATCTTTACTTATCATCAAAAATCCGTATTTTTCCTTCCAACATTCTCTACAAATTTGTTGAAACATTTCAAAGTTCATATCGCTGGCAACGTGATCATCATATACATGTTTCATATTTGTCGAATCTTGTTTAAACATAATAATTACATTAGCATTATCTCTTATCAAATGTTTTGGAATCCGCGTGTAAGTTTGACACAAGTAAAATGAATCTACGTTCTTATGACGACCCATACAAAAATATGCACGTATATTGTTTTGCTTTTCACATGCAACATCATCAAAAATCATAATTGAATTGCTTTTAGCTTCACTAGGAGGAACAACGTCCTCGTTTTCTGCAAATGTGTAGTATCCCATTCCTTTAATTGGTGAAATTAATTTCTTTAGGTATTCATATTTAGGTTGATATAAAGATTTTGAATACAAGTAAATATTTTCAAACTTGAGACCATTAGGACTTTCCAGAAAACTAATCATTATGTTAGTTTTTCCACAATTTGAAGGACCAACTATTAATGCTCGAATAGAATTTGGTAACAAGGAACTATGTCTTATTTTTTTACTGTCATTTGAACAAATATCAGCATTACGAACTAAAATATTTTTATGTAGTTTTATGAAGCGCATTTTAATAACTACTTGCTAAACTTGCAAACAATATCTTTTATTGTAGATTAAATTAATATGGTTGTACTTTATAACAAAAATTTTAGTCACAAACAAACTATCGTTGGAGAAGGTTTACTAAATAAAGCAATAAATTCTCTACCTTTTGAATTACATCTTCCTGGATACCAGTATTGTGGACCTGGCACAAGATTACAAAAGCGTTTAGATAGAGGAGATAAAGGAATTAACTTATTGGATGCTGCTTGCAAAAATCACGATATTGCTTACTCGAAAAATAAAGACTTAAACAGCAGACATCAAGCTGACAAAATTCTTGAAAATAAGGCTTGGAAAAGAGTTCTTTCAAAAGATAGTGATCTTGCAGAAAAAACATTTTCATATATAGTCACCAACGCAATGAAAGCAAAAACTAAACTTGGTATGGGTGTTGAAGCAAAGAAAAGGAATACAGTGAAAAGACCATCACCACGAATTCGTATAAATGACAAAAATCTGTTTCATAAAACAATTAAATCAGCAACAAAGATATTGAAGAAGGAAAAACCACAAGATATTAATTCTGCCATTAAGATTGCTCGTAAAGCTATCAGTAAATCTCTTAAGGGGAAAAAAGCTCGTGTTATAATACCGCGTATTATAAATGTTGCAAAAATTGGTGGTTTTTTGCCCATAATACCGATTCTAACTGCTCTAGGTGCACTTGGTAGTCTAGCAACTGGAGGTGCCGCTATAGCTAAAGCTGTAAATGCAACAAAGAATGCAAAAAAACAACTTGAGGAAGCCACCAGACACAATAAGGCAATGGAGTCTATTGCTGTGGGAGAAGGACTGTACCTTAAACTATAAAAAACGGTTATGGACTTGTTTGTAAAGATCATTCAAAAAACTATTAGAAATGCTACCCAACAGACCATTATCAGAATTTGATCTAAGAAAATTTTCAAAATATATTCCACACTTTAGAGGAGTTTATATGTTGGATTCACTACCAAAACGACCAAAGACTGTAGAGTGTGGAATAATCAATTTGGATTTTTCAACAGGCCCAGGTACTCATTGGGTAGCATACTATAGGAACAAGAATGAAAAACAATATTTCGACAGCTTTGGAAATTTACAACCTCCTCTAGAATTAATCAAATATTTAGGTAGAAATATTCAATACAACTACAATCAATATCAAAACTTTAATACATATAATTGTGGTCACTTATGTTTGAAATTTCTTTATGATATAACCAAAGATATTAAATAAAACACAATCATATATATTTATATACATACATATTTAAAAACATTTTCTTTTTTATTATTATTATTTTTTTTTTCTTGTTAATTACAAAATATATGAACATAACAGATTTTTTACTGCCAAACGGGGTACTGGGAGTTTGGTATTAAAAACTCATTCATCTCGCTTTCTAAGATCAGGTTTCGCTCTCCTTTTCTTTGTAGTCGCTATTTATTATTCGAAAGATCTTCTAATTCTGCATTGGTCAATGCATTGTATCGGTTGGGGAGAAACATTATGTGGTTTTCCAGCTCAAGTTGAACTGTTTCCCCATACTTTGTTGTTACTCGCTTTGCACGTACGATAGTGTGTTTGGATAATTCATCTAGATCCTTTATATGGATTAAGGATTTCGTATTGTACGAATTAAATTTTTCCACTAGATCCATTGCGGTAGAAATTTTTCATAACTTATAGCTTTGAACTTTTATTGCAAACTAATCTCGATTTTAGCTTTCTAGACTGTAAGAAGCTTAACAGAAAATCATTATACAATGATTTTTTTGTTTATTTTTGACAAAAGACGAAGTGAGGAAAAATTAAATATATATAAGTATATAAAACTAAGTAGTTGAAAAATGATAGAGAGATGTCATATATACGTATTCATTTTTTTGAGTCGAATTTTAAATTATTTTCTGGACTAAAAACGCTGACATGGTTTTTTTTTTTTTTAATTTCATAACATACACCTTAGTACTGGTTCGTTGAAAACAATTATTAGTAGAGAACTAACAGTCAAAAAGATCGGAAGTAAATTTTAGTAATAGTATAAAATATTTCATAAAATCATGAATGACATTAGAAACAAGCTCGCACAATTCTTAGTTGATTTTGAGAGATGTGTAATATACGAACACATGGAAATGGTGAAAATGTTCCTTGATATGTTGAATGAAAATGATGATTTTGGTATAATGGAAGATGAGGACAAGGACGATGGTCACTTTAAGTCTTGTCCATGGAGCCATCCAGATTGTGAGGAGGGGCCAGATACCTGCCGGTGCTCCGTATTTTACTTAAGAAAAATGATGATAAATCATTTAATTAATTCATATTATGCAATATTTCGATGAAACTAAATAATAAATCACCAAACAAAATAGAACAAATTCTGAATGTTTTTTCATTTTAAATATACTTTTACAATTCTTTTGTTTATTTCTCTTAACAATACAACAATTTTTTTACTTATTAATCAGCTTGCCAAAGATCATCTATTCCTTTCATCACAACTCTACGACGTACAAAACGTTTTCGAGCCTGCTTATGCAATTCATTTACAACATTTCTCTTTGAAGACATCTTATTTTTCCAGTCGCTGTTTAAGTGTGTTGTGACCTACTTGATGCACTTGCATTTATTGATACGAACATGTAATTTTCTATTCTATAAATTTTTTCTCGTAGCTCTTAAATTTCCATATCAAAAAGTGATTTATTACCATCCATTTTGTTACTGATATCCTGCAAATGAGAATTAAGATTTTCTAACTGGAAAGCTACTTCTTGTTGCAGTTTTTTGAGTTCAGTTTGCAGAAACAATTTACTGATAACATCGTTTTCCTCCACAGCATTTGCAACATTTTTGATTCTCTTGTATTGGACATCAATGTTTTTGTTCGTATCCATAAAGAAGCCCAACAACTTAGGCGCATTTTTGGTTGAAATTACTTCACTTCTATCGTTAATATACTGCCCAAATTTATCAACGGACATGTTTTATATAAAAATCTATGTATGTATATAGTTTATACAATTATATTGGCTTCACTTAGTTCTTCAATAATTGAGACAATTTCGTTGTTGTGATTAGTATGGCCTGCAGACTGTGATGCAAGCAGTAGTCTAAGTCGATCTACCAACTCGTTTGGATCATCCCAGTATATATAGTTTGGATTATGAGGGTTAAACTGCATCAAACCCCTTCCTAAATAATTACTTTTCGTTACATCTGATGAGCCTGTATGATTGTCTCCTTTGAAAAGTTTTCCAATAATATGTTTGTACTTATGGGCTATGCTCCCTTTGATTTGACCATCAGACTTATAGCCTCTCCTGTGGGCATTGGTAGCAAGTAATATTTTTTTATAGATTTCAAGCTCGAATTTATCATATTTTTTTGGTGCTTTATGAAACATTAAAGAAAAGAGTCCTGGCGTGAGCGCCCATATTTGTCCACCAACCTTTATCTTATCTTGATTTAACTCGATGGTGCTATTACCAAATCTCCATTCGTTATTATTATCTTTATGTGGACCATAGTTAGTATCTAGTTCGTTTCTCGATTGCAATAGTGATAAGTCAGAATAACTTTCTTCATTATTCGAATTTTGTGAGTAAAAGTCATCTTCATCATAATTACTGCTACTTTTACTATTAGATTGCTAAAAAATTTTTTCCTCACTTAGTTTCTTGGGCGTACTCGTTTCCAATTTCATTGTTGAGTTCTGAGGATGAAAACTTTCATTGTCATCAATTCCAGTTTCCTTATCACTCGGTTCTTTTTTAACTGGTCTACCAACGTATTTAGAGCTATTGATAAATTCTTTTAAAGGTTCTGTGATAGGCTTGAATGTATCTGTTAATTGCTGATGTGTATCTATTTCACCAGTTTTTATACTACGAAGCTTTTTCTTCAAGATATTTCTTGTTGCTACCAAGTCTTTAAGAATTTGTTCATTCATTTTAGCTATCAGGTCAGTTCAATAGGAAGCAGATCAGGTTATCAGGTCAGTTTAACAGGTATCAGATCAGCTTATCAGGTCAGTTTATCAGGTATCAGATCTGCTTATCTGATCAGTTACAATAATCACATGTATAAAATTTGAAGTCAGATTAAATACTGCAGGGTGCATTTGATGAACAGTAAATTATATTATGAGGAAGTAATCAAATGACTTTCTATAACGACCATTGTTTAGTTCATTATCTTTACTTATCATCAAAAATCCGTATTTTTCCTTCCAACATTCTCTACAAATTTGTTGAAACATTTCAAAGTTCATATCGCTGGCAACGTGATCATCATATACATGTTTCATATTTGTCGAATCTTGTTTAAACATAATAATTACATTAGCATTATCTCTTATCAAATGTTTTGGAATCCGCGTGTAAGTTTGACACAAGCAAAATGAATCTACGTTCTTATGACGACCCATACAAAAATATGCACGTATATTGTTTTGCTTTTCACATGCAACATCATCAAAAATCATAATTGAATTGCTTTTAGCTTCACTAGGAGGAACAACGTCCTCGTTTTCTGCAAATGTGTAGTATCCCATTCCTTTAATTGGTGAAATTAATTTCTTTAGGTATTCATATTTAGGTTGATATAAAGATTTTGAATACAAGTAAATATTTTCAAACTTGAGATCATTAGGACTTTCCAGAAAACTAATCATTATGTTAGTTTTTCCACAATTTGAAGGACCAACTATTAATGCTCGAATAGAATTTGGTAACAAGGAACTATGTCTTATTTTTTTACTGTCATTTGAACAAATATCAGCATTACGAACTAAAATATTTTTATGTAGTTTTATGAAGCGCATTTTAATAACTACTTGTTAAACTTGCAAACAATATCTTTTATTGTAGATTAAATTAATATGGTTGTACTTTATAACAAAAATTTTAGTCACAAACAAACTATCGTTGGAGAAGGTTTACTAAATAAAGCAATAAATTCTCTACCTTTTGAATTACATCTTCCTGGATACCAGTATTGTGGACCTGGCACAAGATTACAAAAGCGTTTAGATAGAGGAGATAAAGGAATTAACTTATTGGATGCTGCTTGCAAAAATCACGATATTGCTTACTCGAAAAATAAAGACTTAAACAGCAGACATCAAGCTGACAAAATTCTTGAAAATAAGGCTTGGAAAAGAGTTCTTTCAAAAGATAGTGATCTTGCAGAAAAAACATTTTCATATATAGTCACCAACGCAATGAAAGCAAAAACTAAACTTGGTATGGGTGTTGAAGCAAAGAAAAGGAATACAGTGAAAAGACCATCACCACGAATTCGTATAAATGACAAAAATCTGTTTCATAAAACAATTAAATCAGCAACAAAGATATTGAAGAAGGAAAAACCACAAGATATTAATTCTGCCATTAAGATTGCTCGTAAAGCTATCAGTAAATCTCTTAAGGGGAAAAAAGCTCGTGTTATAATACCGCGTATTATAAATGTTGCAAAAATTGGTGGTTTTTTGCCCATAATACCGATTCTAACTGCTCTAGGTGCACTTGGTAGTCTAGCAACTGGAGGTGCCGCTATAGCTAAAGCTGTAAATGCAACAAAGAATGCAAAAAAACAACTTGGGGAAGCCACCAGACACAATAAGGCAATGGAGTCTATTGCTGTGGGAGAAGGACTGTACCTTAAACTATAAAAAACGGTTATGGACTTGTTTGTAAAGATCATTCAAAAAACTATTAGAAATGCTACCCAACAGACCATTATCAGAATTTGATCTAAGAAAATTTTCAAAATATATTCCACACTTTAGAGGAGTTTATATGTTGGATTCACTACCAAAACGACCAAAGACTGTAGAGTGTGGAATAATCAATTTGGATTTTTCAACAGGCCCAGGTACTCATTGGGTAGCATACTATAGGAACAAGAATGAAAAACAATATTTCGACAGCTTTGGAAATTTACAACCTCCTCTAGAATTAATCAAATATTTAGGTAGAAATATTCAATACAACTACAATCAATATCAAAACTTTAATACATATAATTGTGGTCACTTATGTTTGAAATTTCTTTATGATATAACCAAAGATATTAAATAAAACACAATCATATATATTTATATACATACATATTTAAAAACATTTTCTTTTTTATTATTATTATTTTTTTTTTCTTGTTAATTACAAAATATATGAACATAACAGATTTTTTACTGCCAAACGGGGTACTGGGAGTTTGGTATTAAAAACTCATTCATCTCGCTTTCTAAGATCAGGTTTCGCTCTCCTTTTCTTTGTAGTCGCTATTTATTATTCGAAAGATCTTCTAATTCTGCATTGGTCAATGCATTGTATCGGTTGGGGAGAAACATTATGTGGTTTTCCAGCTCAAGTTGAACTGTTTCCCCATACTTTGTTGTTACTCGCTTTGCACGTACGATAGTGTGTTTGGATAATTCATCTAGATCCTTTATATGGATTAAGGATTTTGTATTGTACGAATTAAATTTTTCCACTAGATCCATTGCGGTAGAAATTTTTCATAACTTATAGCTTTGAACTTTTATTGCAAACTAATCTCGATTTTAGCTTTCTAGACTGTAAGAAGCTTAACAGAAAATCATTATACAATGATTTTTTTGTTTATTTTTGACAAAAGACGAAGTGAGGAAAAATTAAATATACATAAGTATATAAAACTAAGTAGTTGAAAAATGATAGAGAGATGTCATATATACGTATTCATTTTTTTGAGTCGAATTTTAAATTATTTTCTGGACTAAAAACGCTGACATGGTTTTTTTTTTTTTAATTTCATAACATACACCTTAGTACTGGTTCGTTGAAAACAATTATTAGTAGAGAACTAACAGTCAAAAAGATCGGAAGTAAATTTTAGTAATAGTATAAAATATTTCATAAAATCATGAATGACATTAGAAACAAGCTCGCACAATTCTTAGTTGATTTTGAGAGATGTGTAATATACGAACACATGGAAATGGTGAAAATGTTCCTTGATATGTTGAATGAAAATGATGATTTTGGTATAATGGAAGATGAGGACAAGGACGATGGTAACTTTAAGTCTTGTCCATGGAGCCATCCAGATTGTGAGGAGGGGCCAGATACCTGCCGGTGCTCCGTATTTTACTTAAGAAAAATGATGATAAATCATTTAATTAATTCATATTATGCAATATTTCGATGAAACTAAATAATAAATCACCAAACAAAATAGAACAAATTCTGAATGTTTTTTCATTTTAAATATACTTTTACAATTCTTTTGTTTATTTCTCTTAACAATACAACAATTTTTTTACTTATTAATAGATTTAACCACTTAAATAAATATAAAAATTATTACTTAAAAATAGGGATACAGTTATAGCATTGCTTCTTCCTCTTCTAGTCTTGAAATTTCCCACAGTAGCATGTCAAGTTCATAATCAGGATTAATTTCCTCGATTCGAAAATGATACCATGCATATGTACTCATCTTATCACTTCTTATTTTTCTTTTATTTATTTTTATTTTACTTTATTAATTTCATTTGTAAAAATTTGATGACTTTTTGATTTAAATGTTAGCATATCATCATGCACAGTCGACTTATTGAATAAGCAATTTCTATATGAAGCTATACTATAATTATTAAGAATGCACTTCTTTACTCCTTTCGATTTTTTAATATCACTTTGATATTGCACACTACAAGAGCACATTTTTGACCGCAATCCTACAAATTCCTTCATTACCTTTCCACAATTCTCATCCTTCATCATACCCAATACCTTTTTGTTTACCAGAGAAAATCCATATACATTGTCTTTTGGGTAGTCTGATGTATCAAACTTATGGTCGAGGTCAGTTTTTATGTCAGCGTAAAAGTCTTCTGTTTTTACTCTGTAAATGAAAGAGTCAGTATCCATATAATTCAGTGATAAGTTTGACTTGAATTTGGGTTGCATGTACCCATAATGGAAATCATACATTTTCCATTTGGAAAGCTCTAATACACAAAACCCTAAATATATAGGCTTATTGTAATAGGTTTTCACTCTATTCATTTCAATAGCTACCATATTCTCAGAAAATATTGACAAACTATGAAAATTAGGTTTAGATATCCAATCTTGGGCTCCTAAATGATTACAGTTTGTCCTTTTCCAGTTCGTAACTATTCGTACATCTTTTCTCTTTTCCACATTCTCCATAGTTTTACCCTATACTGCATTGTTTAACAATTTGAAAAAAATTTTTCAAAAGTATTTTTTGCAGTAGCCCTATATTTGGTATTCAAGTCTATATAACTTTTCAACCAGGTTGATTGCTTATAGGTGAGAATTCGATGCACTTTCTTTAGAACTAGACCATACTGTAAACATTGTTTAAGAACTCTATAATGTATGACATATGTTTGTTTTGTTGAAAAATCTGCAACTAATTTAATGTGCTTTGTTTGCAAAATTTTCTT
Source organism: Linnaemya vulpina (assembly GCA_963675445.1). NCBI lineage: Eukaryota > Metazoa > Arthropoda > Insecta > Diptera > Tachinidae > Linnaemya > Linnaemya vulpina. The sequence goes on along the minus strand of OY776276.1, from coordinate 59,015,893 downwards.
ATTTTCTTGACAGAAAGGTAGGTCATTGTGAGAGTCATGCAAATGAGAAGGACAGTGTAAAGTAACTTCATAGACATATCCATCACTTGAATTATCATCTATGGTTTTAGGATCCAGATTTAGCTCTTCAGCTGACAGCCATCTGAATCCACCATAAGGTAAATACTTGGACATAGCCCAACCGTAGAGGTTATTTGCGTCTAAATACACAATAAATTCTGAGGGCTTTTCTCTATCGAAATCAGGTAGATATTTGTTGTTAGCCTTTGAATATCGGCTACTGCATTGTACAAGTCCACCACGTATTCCTTTCTTGAAGAAATTGTACATATCTATGTCCGTCAAAAGCTCTAGTTCTATATTTGTGTACTTTAGCATAGCATCCCACGATAGTCCTGGTGCAGTGTAGTATTGACATGGATCTAAGTGGTAGATTTTCTTGCAAACCTTTCTAAAACTTTCAAATATATCTCCAAGTAAGAGCACATCCGTTTTTAAATATACTTCCATGTAATCTCTCAAGGTTTTGCAGCCGAAAGCATTCCAAACTTCTTTTGCATGCTCATAGTCTTCAATCGAGCACTCCTTATTATTGAGATGGTTGAAGAAATTTTCCCTTGCTGGAAGTTCACCAACATTCAATTTTTCAAAAGAATTAAGAAAATCATAGGGAAAGACACCTTTTCTTCTCACTAGATCAAACTCTTTTTTTGTTTTAAATTGTCTTTTAATGATGTGAAAGTCTTGTTCTGAAAGATTATTAGCTAAAGATTCTAAGCTTTCAGGCATAAAGCGAATTGTGTCTAAAAATCTAAGTTCAAGGTTGTAGTTGTCGGTCATTTTTGAAAATCTAGATAGTGATATGTATAATTCTTTGTTGAGCGGAAGGACTTTTATTTTGTCAGATTTTTTACCCAACTCTTTAACAAAAAGATGCGCGTCATAAGATGAATAATTGTGGAAATAGATTGGTATAATTTTTGGAATTTGAAATTTTAAATTGCATCTATTATGAGCTGCTCCTCTAAATTTACCACTTATGTGGCAGTGATCTCGCACTCTATCATTGCCTAGATATTTATGACAAATGTGACAAATTATCGCATTTCGAAAATTAAAATTTTCGAAAGGAGTTAAAGCATCCATTTCCCTTTTATTTACTAGATATTCATTATAAATATCTTCACAATCTTCAATCAAATTTTCTACAAACTTTTCTGCTGCATCCCTCCCCGTATATAATTTAAACTTATCTAAACTATCATTATGCTTACATTTACTATAATAAATAAAAGCACAAGGAATGTGCTTTTTGCGATACCTACTTTTGTCACTTACTCTAATATTAACCTCCTCCAGTATGCATTCAAAGTCTGCATACACAACAAATGGTACATCCATTTGTCGTTGGTGGTCTTTAAACTGCAACACGGCATTTTCCTCAGACGGCAGCTCCGCAACAATTTGCCCACATTCTTCTTTATGTTGCTCTAACGTCCTCTCATTGTGGGTGTATTGGAGGCAGCTGTTACAGAAGACAAGTTTTTTGCAGTGCTTGGTAGTCTGAGATTTTAAAAGTCTATGGAAAGAAAAAAGTTATAAGAATATATATTAATATATTTACGTAAATAAATGTATATTTCTTTACTTACTTTGATATATTTGTTATAAGAATATAATGCTGATATCCTTCAGCATTTTCTAATAATAACAAATTAATATGTTTAGCTTTTTCATTCTTGGTGTTATAGAATGGTCCAACAATCTCATTGCTTTCATCATTGTATCCGAACACATTGACGCTAATATTTGGATTGCTTTCTTCAAATATCCTGATACTCTTTAACGCCAACGGAAACTTTAAATTTTTGAAATCAATCTCAATTCCGTTTTGCAAACATATGATATCAGCGCTGATGTCTGCAATGTTGTATGAGCAGCAACGTTGTGGTCTTTTAATATCAGATGTATCCAGTGCAGATATTATTGCCCATTTAAAACAATAAATGTCATTATTTTCAACATTTATACATGCCTTTTTACTTTTTAAGTTCTCCGGCGTACTTATCCTCTCACCAAAGATGACTTATTTATAGCGATTTCGAGGCGAACAATTCTAATTAAAGTCCATCCTGAATCCCGTTCTTGAAATTCAGACATTTTGTTGTGGATTTCTTGAAATTGCTTTGCCATAATTTCCTCAACATCATCTCCAATGCACAGAAGATCCATCTTTGCCCGGTGAGAAATAGTACACAATTCCATATCATCGCTTATAATTTTAATATACTCTCCAATAAGAGTAATATTAAATTTAATAATGTTGTGTACGGCAAGACTATTTTCAAGTCTTTCTTTGATGATATGTTTGTTATCCAGAATAACATCTTCAAAAAGAATACAATCTTTATTTACTGGAACTCCAAATGTTGTAATATTATTTTTAAAAGCACTATTTATTATATAATATTTGCATCCATTTGGAGCTTGAGACAGTAGATCATCCGCAGAATTTGAGATATCCATTTCTACTTCATTATTTTGTGTATTTGCTTGATCATGTGGAATAATTTGACTTAAATCCATGTCTTGAGAAGGATTATCTACGGGCAAATAGCTTGGGTAATAATTAGGCATATTATTTTGCTGCAACTGTATAGGTACGCTATATTCAATGGGATATGGAATCTCTATAGGTGCTGTGAATTGGTTGGTTGACACTGGATACGGATATAAAGGATACGCCGGTACCTGCACTGGATACTGATACTGCACTGGATACTGATACTGCACTGGGTACTGATACTGCGACGGATACTGATACTGCAAATTGTTGTGGATCATTGAGTTGTATGCATATGTTGAGGGTTGTATGGACTGTGCGATTTGTTGATATGTTGCTATGGGGTTGCACGTAGATGTTGGGGGTTGTATCGACTGTTGCACTTGTTGTGGTTGAACATGACCTTTGCAATGTTCTAAATAAGATTTTTGGTATTTATATACCTTAATAGAGATATTGAACTTGAAAATTGATGAACTCATTTTTTTTTTATATTTTTATTTACACTTATAAAAATTATTTTGTTTATAGTGTACTTTTTTATTAAAAAATATATTGATTGCTTGAATAACAAGTAATATTACAAGGATTTTTATATATATATTTAAATTCTGTCTTTTCTTAAATTATATGACCACTCTTATTTTTTGATATACAAATAATATGTTTTTTGAGAATATGTATTTATTTTCTGTCTTAGATTTATTAATAACGCGCAAGGAATTTTTTAATAGTCACGACTTGTTACTTTTAGATACAAAAATGTACTGAATTTTATCCTAAAAAATTTAGATTAATATAAATCCGTGAAAATTTTGTTTTGGTATAGTATGCTTCATTCCAACAAAGTAGCTTTGCGTTACTTTGCAAAAGTAGCGTATCTGCTGATAGAAACGGTTAAGATTAAAAAATTAGAAAAGAAAGTGCTACGTGGACAAAACATTGTGGTATCTGATATACACAGAATGCCGAGACATGCTTATGCATGCCTCTACAATACAAAATGTTTAAGGGAATGAAAGTGAATTTTGGTAATTAAAATTGAAAAATTTCAAATTTAATTGCTGCAATTTAATATTTTTAATGGTCCCAGCACATACAGTTCCCTACTACTAAGATTTCTTGCCTACATATTTTTAAAAACATTTTTAATATATTCTACATAAGTATCATGTACTTATATGAGCGAGTAATATTCGAATCGACATGACTCGTTTCATGAATGTAGGAAATATATATTAATTTTGTATTTGTACGAATCGAAATATGCATATTCACGCCGAACTCATAATCCTCTTTTTCATAGTAGGTAGGTATATGTGGTATATACATATACGTATGTATGTATACATCAATGTTTCGCTACTTATATAATTTGAAACGAAATCCAATAAAATCAAAGACATAGGTATTATATAAAAATTTTTACTTGATATTATATATACAGTAGGTACATGTTAGTGTTTTAAAATTTCAACTTTTTCAGCATTGAATGGTTTGTACTTATACGTCTTCCAAGACGAGTGTTTATAAGTATAAACAAATTTAGAACTTCCATTCTGTGTTTGTAACAATCATTTTTCTTGTGAAACCAGAACGAATAAATGGTATCTTTAGAACATGCTACGCACTGTTCAATAATAACTATTTTAATGTTTTTCATATATATTATTTGTATTGAGTAGTATGCTACTAGTTATATTCAACATGTTGAAGACCAAAATTTTTTTGTTATATTAAATTTTATTCCACATGTGTAAATGCTTTAAATATATCCAGGACCAATATCTACCCAATAATTCAGATTTAATTAAAGTGACTCAAAGTCGATGAGAATTAACGTACTTTAATTTTAACAATAACGAAATATATAAGCGTTCGCTGCGGCAACACAAATAATCTAATTTGTTTCGCACATAATATTTTATCATATCAACTTATGCTTATGCAAACCCCAGCAAACACTAAGACACATTTTTTAAGTAATCGGTTCCTTTATAACATTAATATATCGTCATATGATTTCAAAAAAGGACTAAGTTACAAATAATTAAAAATCTACTTTTTGATTGATTATAATGCACCGTTGTTATCCACAAAATTATAAAAGCCCTAAAATCAAGCGCAAAAATTCGTTTAAAACTTACGCCTTTCGATAAATAGTAAATAACAAACACAAAAGAGGATGGTAATGTAATTTTTAGACATATCTACATATATAAAAATAAGTTGCATTGTGTTAGTAATTGATGTTCTCCGGAATGCTTTGTTTCTGCAAAGTTTATATGAAAGGTGACGTCAATGCCAAGGTTTTTACGTAAATATAGTTTCTGTATGAGTGAACACTGCAATCATTTCGAATTATTTGAGTTAATATTTTGAAAAACTGAAATACAATTCGTTTTTTCATTACAATTAAATTTTGGTCAAACCATTAATTTAATTTATATACTTAGCTATTCTAAATCACAACTTCGGGGATCTATGAAATAATTTACATATAAATAAAAGACTAAAAACATAAATATTTAAATACATTATGCACAGCCCACGTCATATGCATGAGTACGCGCAGGATGCAATGACTTATGTGCGTCATTACGGTCGACCAGATTTATTTATAACATTTACGTATAATCCGCAATGGAGTGACATTAAAGATAATTTATTCGCTGGCCAAAGTGCTACCGACCGCCATGATATCACTTTCCTAGTTTTTAAGCAGAAATTTACAGCGCTTATGTGTTTTAGCTTGAAATCTAAAGTGTTTGGTGAAGTGAAGTTCTGGATGTATTCTGTGGAGTGGCAAAAGCGTGGTTTAATACACGCTCACATTTCAATATGGCTGGTGAATAAAATCACATCGCATGAAGTTGCCAATGTTATATGTTCTGAAATTTCAGACCAAATAAGTGATCCTGAATTATATGATGTTGTTGTGCAAAATGTTATACACGGTCCATATGCTTGAGTACGCGTCATATGCTTGAGTACGTGAATAAGAAATCTGTTGAAGCTTCGCAAAGAACAATGAAAGATCTCGGAGATAACTCAGAGTTGTTTGGAGGTGCGTTGATTTTATTGTCAGGCGATTTTAGGCAAACATTGCCCGTCATTCCTAGATCAGCAACTGTAGATGCAATTAACGCTTGCTTAAAGTCTTCATATGTATGGAGATATGTTAAAATTTTGAAACTCACTATCAACGTTCGTGTTCAGTTGCAGAATGATCGATATGCTGATAAGTTCTCCAAGCAATTGCCGAAAATTGGGAATGGTACAATGCCTATGGATGACACTGGATTGATAACATTGCCAAATGCTTTTTGCCGTTTCGTACAGTCAAAAGAGGAATTTATTGAATGTGCTTTCACTTACATAACACAATAATATATATGCCATGCATGGTTGATATATGTTACATGGCTATACAATCAAAGATTCCTGGCGAAGTGGTGTTGTACAAGTGTGTCGATACTGTTACCAATGAAGAAGATGTTTTGAATTATCTAACAGAATCTTAGAATTCGTTGGACTTATCAGGATTGCCTCCGCATAATCTCCAATAGAAAGTTGGAGCCACTATTATTATGCTTCGTAATATTAATCAACCCCGTTTGTGGAATGGTACAAGACTTGCTATAAAAAGGTTGACGGCTTATGTAATTGAAGCTACTATTTTTACTGGAAAATTAAAAGGGGAAGATGTGTTCATTCCACGTATCCCAATGATTCCGTCTGATATACCATTTGAATTTAAACGACTTCAGATTTCTGTTCGCCTTGCGTTTACTATTACCATTAATAAGGTGCAAAGCCAATCTTTAGAAATACGTGGACTGAATTTAGTGTATCCAGCTTTCTCACATGGACAATTCTATGTAGCCTGTTCGCGCGTTGGCAAACTATCTGTTTTGTATATTTACACCGAAAATGGAAAAACAACAAATGTTTTTTAACACAGAACATTACAATAAAAGCAGTTTATCACTGATTTAAATGAATTCGAATTAATATTTTTATTTTCTTTTTTGCACTACGAAGTGTGCAGGGGGTTCGCCTAGTTTCTTTATAAACAATAAATTTTTTTCCTGCTTTAATAAAGGTATGGTCACACTTGTCAAATGTTTGCAAAAGAAAAACGGGGCCAGCAGACTAACTAAAATTGCATTTTCTTTAATTCCAATATATTTTTAAGGTTAGAATTTATTAAAAATAATATAAAAATAGCATTTTGTTTTTGTTATATACAATAGAACATTTTATTCGAACTTCCAACTCCATAAATCGTACAATAATTTAGCCTTTATAATTTTTTTGAGATCACCCTGATTTGACATCTCGTTATTTATAGATCAGGTCCGATAAAAACCAAGTTATATCACACTAACCCTAGGCAAAGGTAGTGGTTACGTTTTTTTGGGTAAATATTTGCCAAGTGTAACCGTACCCTAAGAGATTATTTTGTTTTGGTATTTTACTTTTTCATAAACCGTTAGTTTTTTGCTTCTAATAAAACGTACATTATATGTAACTGCTTATTTCTTGAAGCCAGTAGTTCAAAGTAAAGTAAAAGGCTCTTTTTAAGCGCATATAACTATGAAGTTGAAACTAAGTTAAATAAAGGATTCTATAAAGGAATTATGTGCAAAAAAATCCCCGAAAAATGTATTTAAGACGTCAAGAAATGTTTGATATATTTTGAACCATACCGTGAGAAGAAAACAAGATTTACATATGTAAAATGTCAAGTAGACGTAAAAGAAAAAGAAATCGTAAATTATTTTTAAGGCGATCCATATCTAAACACTATTATTTATGCATTAATTCTTGTCGTACCCAAGTTTAAAGGCAAATGTTTATGTCAACTCTTGCAGTTAATGAAAAATGATAAGAAATCGGGTAGATTCAAACAATTTAGATAACGTAGAATTGGATAAAGTATAGCCAAAAGAAAACCTCGATTAATGATGAAAAATACGAGAAGCGTCTTATATTTTCAAACAATTGGTTCAAAGATATCCCAAAACTTGAATAGCATTAAAGAAGCCAATACTCAAATAAACTTTATTTGCAAGCAGATGTTAAATCATACAGTCAAATATATAAATTATATTGTGAAGAATGCTTAAAAAACAATGACCATAAAATTTCGATAGTATCGTATCTAAACTTTATGCCTATAGTAAAAGAACAAAATATATCTAACCAATTGTAGAATGAAATAAAAACGTAAGAAAATTAAAAAGGCAAAGTGATCAGTGAGTTCTTGTTATGACTTTGATGTTTGTTTTTAATCTTCCCATTTATTAATATGGAAGTTTGAAATAAATATCTTTATTTTTACAGGCTAATTGTTCTAACTTAGTTAAAATCTCAGAAAGACATGATGATAAAAATTCCTAGGCACACAGGAAAGTCAACATTAGTTTTATTCAATTTACACATCAGAGCAGAACAGCTGTTTTCGAAAGTCGCAACACTTTCATCTTCAGTGCTCATGTGTATATTGTGTTTATCACCACTTTTTAGGTGGCTTAGTTGAATGTGATAACAGTTCGTATTTACACAAATTTTATTGTGAAAAAGAATCCGAGAACTGTATCAAGCTGATGTTAACACGTTTTGTTTTCATACCCGTGTTACCGTTTGATTAATTTCTTCATGTCTCATTTTTCTGAACTTTTTGTTCCATTATACATTAAGTCAAACTTTTTTGGATTGAATTTTATACTTAAGTATATGTGAACATTTTTACAATTTTCATTGGTAGCTCAAGCCTAAGCTCAAATTGTATGTGATTTGTTTATTTTATGAACATTTTATTTTTGCTATATTAATATTTTTATAGACTAATTGTTCTAACTTAGTTAAAATCTCAGAAAGACATGATGATAAATATTCCTAGGCACACAGGAAAGTCAACATTAGTTTTATTCAATTTACACAGCAGAGCAGAACAGCTGTTTTCGAAAGTCGCAACACTTTCATCTTCAGTGCTCATGTGTGTATTGTGTTTATCACCACTGTTTAGGTGGCTTAGTTGAATGTGATAACAGTTCGTATTTACACAAATTTTATTGTGAAAAAGAATCCGAGAACTGTATCAAACTGATGTTAACACATTTTTTTTAATACCCGTGTTACCGCTGGATTATTTTCTTCATGCCCCATTTTTCTGAATTTTTTGTTCCATTATAACTCGTTACGAAAAAAGCATGAAAAAACAAAATTTGCTTACGCTTAGTGATTAATGACACATTTTTCATAACAAATAAATATGGGCACTAGTGTTTACATACTAGCCATTGGCACTATCGATATATTTTCTAGCTTTGTTTTTGCTAAAGAGCTTTAAATGCATACCTGTGATATTAGATGAGATTTCGAGGTCTAAAAATAATATTTTAGCGGTAATGCTGATTTAAATTCAAACCATTAGATTTTTATCTAAAACCGAAATCCTTTCAAATACTCTTAGCTATTTGTTAGTGTCGCTACTTCTTGCTGATCTTGGAATCGAAAGTACAAGGTAGTTGGTTCACAATATTGCTCCATAAACATTATTCTTGCTTGTGACGGTGACAATACCAATTGAAACGCAGCGATACTATCTATTGGCTTTGTCGGCTCTTGGCTTACCTTATTCATATTGCTTTGCTTTATTTGATTGCACGCAATATGTGCTAGGATGTTTTCGTAACCTCAAATC
>OY776276.1:57759118-57774118 GCA_963675445.1 Linnaemya vulpina | reverse complement strand
CTTAAATAAAACCACTTTATACATAATGAAGACTTGTATGGGTAAAAAATAATTTTTAAAGTTTTAATTTTCGCCTCCAGGGATCGGTAATTTAAATATTTTTTGGCCACATTCGTACATATAATGACTAAAATATATAAATATGTTAAGTTTTTCTTAAATAAAACCGTTTTTGGTTACATGAAGATTTGTATGGAGGAAAAAATATTTTTAAATTTAAAGTTCCCATCCAGGGTTAGGAAATTTGAATTTTTTAATACAATAACATAACCAATAATCAATTAACGTCGTTTCTTCTTGGTTAAAATAATTTTTTATACTGGCAAAACAAATTTGGTATAAAAAATTTAAAAAAAAATCAACATTTCGTTTCCAGTGTTGGATACTGCAATGTTTTGTAGTACATGAAAGTGACAAAAATTGTTATAAATTTTAGTTCTTCTTATATAAAACCGCTTTATACATCATAAAGACTTGCATTGGTAAAACATTATTTTAAAAAATTTAGTTTTCGTCCCCAGGGGTGGGAAATTTAATTTTTTTTTTGTACATTCGGTATTTTGTGGTACATATGGTAACTAATATGTTTAAAAATTTTAAGTTTTTCTTAAATAAAACCATTTTTGGTATCATTAAGATTTGCATTGATTAAAAATAAATTTAAAAATTTAAAGTTCCCATCCAGGGTTCCGAAATTTAAAATTTTTTTATACAATACATAACGAAAAATCAATTAATGTTGTTTTTTTCCAAGCTAAAATTGTTTTTTATTTCGGAAAAACAAAATTGGTATTAAAAATTAAAAAAAAATAAAAATTTTGATTCTAGGGTTGGATACTGCAATATTTTGTATAACATGAACGTTACCAAAATGGTTAAAAATTTGTAGTTTTGCTTAAATAAAACCGTTTTACACATTATGCTAAAAAATTTTTTTATTTCCAAGGGTTGGAAATTTGGAATATTTTTTTTAAGTAACTAAAAAACCCAACTGAAGTTGTTTTTATTTTTTGCTAACTGAAACTATTTTATAAGTTAGAAAGCAGACGTAGGTTAGTGAAGGGTATATAAGATTCGGCACAGCCGAATATAGCACTTTTACTTGTTTTATTTTTAATTTACGTGTATGTAATTGTGATTTTATTAGATGTAATCAAAAATTAATTTTAATGTTTATCATATATTGTTTTGTACCCAACAGTGTTCCCCTGAAGATGAATAGCGAAGCTATTCGAAATATTGGGAAGATAAGATTATATAAAGATTTGTTTTTCATTAAACTAAATGCGTAATCGGATATAGATATTATTGAAGATTTGTCATATATGAAATTATTTGAAAATCTTTTTAAACGCGTTTTATAATTTTTTCCAACACATTTTCGTAAAATATGTCTTTCAAAAATTTCAATTTTTTTCATACATGTTGACGAAATACTAAACCAAATTGGAAATGCATAAATAAGTATAGGCCGAAAACAAACTTTATATAAAAGTAACTTAGTTTTTACGGCCAAAGATTTATTATTAAAAAATTTTGAAAACCCTCCTTTTACTTTGTTTGCTTTTTTTATATTGTATTTAACATGATTGTTAAACTTAACTAGTTTATTGAAATTTACACCGAGGTATTTGAAACTGTCTTTAAAAGAGATTTCATTTCTATTTAAAAACAATTTTGATTTTTTAATTTCTGGGACTACAGTATATTTGCATTTTCCTGATGCATTTCGTAAGCATAATGCACGACTTTTCAATACATTTATTTTAATTCCCCAAAACTAATAAAATCATTGACATGTTCAAGATGGGAAGATACAAGATTAAGAGCTGTTAAAGGTGATTCATCATGGGCATATAACAATGAGTCATCTGCATAAAGAATTCCTGTTGAATTATTAAAAAGGTGTGGAAAGTCTGATATAAATATATTATATAGATGTAGCGCCAAAATTTAACCTTGTGGAACTCCACTATTAACATTGCCTTGTATCGAAAGTGTATTTTCAATTTCAACACAAAATTTTCTATTTTCAAAAAACTACAAAAAATTTTTACAATATATGGATTAAAACCTATGGAAAACATTTTATATAAAATACCATTATGATATGCTTTGTCAAACGCTTTTTCAATATAAAGAAAAATTGCCACTGTGCATTCCCGTTTTCTAAGATGTTGAATTACGTCGTCATGCACTTTTACATGAGTAGTAGAATTTCCCTTTTTTAAAACCAAATTGATATTGAGGAATATAAGATTCTGTCATACCTAAATCCATTTTTATACGTATAATTTTTTCAAAAAGTCTCCCTAAATTAGACTAAAGTGATATTGGTCTTAAATTATTAATGTCACTATTATTCTTTCTTTTTGGTATGGGAATAATTTTAGCTATTTTCCAATCCTGGGGGAAATAACAATTATTAATGCAATTATTGAAAATTACTGTCAAATATTCGAAAGCTTTTTTAGGAAATTTTTTAATAAAATAATTTGAGATATTATCTAAACCACTAGATTTTTTTATTGTTAATTACACTAGAAATTTCTAGAATAGAATTCAGCGACGTAAAATTCAAATTATTTTGGTTATTTAATGATGTTAAGTTGTTATCAAGAATAACAATACAATTTTGGGCTTGTAACAATGTATTGTTCATTGTATCCTCAACATCTGTAGTGCGATTCAGTAACTTTTAACGATTCGACAGTTGTTAAATTTAACAATTATTGTTATTGTTTGCACTAACGAATGCTCTATTCAGTAACCTCTTGTTACAATTATTGTTAAAAATTTTAAAATAGTGGCATCTTTGCCAAAATAAATGTCCAAAACCGAAAATCACAAAGAAGAATAATAAAAAAACACAGCGATAAATAATTTTTGCACTCACTCCCTTTTTTCGTTGCTAGTTTTTGTTTAATTATTTTTATTATTTTTGTACAAGGTAAGTTAAAAATTTATTTAATTATATGTATTATTATTATTACATACATTGGTAGCGATTATATTGAGGGGAACGACACTGTTGCAGAGAATTTGCCTTTGGAAGAGGTAAGCTTAAACGGTGTAAATTTTCAAAAATTCTTTTTACAATTCTTTTCATTACTAGCAATTTCAACTACGGCTCGAGGAGGAAGACGAGACAGTCTTAAATGAAATGGCAGCGACGACAAGAAATGTTCTCGAGACTCCCAAGACGGCAGGAAGAAATACACCTCGGAGGAGCTCGAAAAGAAAGATGGATGAAGAAGGCGATGGACGGAACAAAATGCTGGAAATCGCAAAACAGCAAGCTGACACCTTAAAGGTACACATGATTGTTTAATTCTAAAAATTCACTATTTTCATTATTACGGGTATTTTCCTTTCTAATAGATGCTAGCTGAAACAAACGCAGCGGCAGTTGAAGCCACCAAAATGATGGCAGAGGCCATTAAAACAATGGGAGAAGGGCTGAAGGAGACCGCTGCTGCGTTTAATAACCTATCCAACTCAATCAACAACCTGTGATCGTGGAAATTATTTTCTTGTTTTATGTTTTTTATTTATTTTTTTAATTGTTCTCGTTATTTTGTTTTTTTATGAATTGTTTTTTTTTAATTTTTAATGAATTGTTTTTGTTATTATTGCAAAACGCTCTAATTAACATTTAAAAAGTTTTACAGTAAAAACTTATTTAAAAGAAGTATTTATAATAAGTCAAAATCTTATATTATATATATATATATATATATATATATATATGTTGCATTGTATTATAAGACTTTTTAAATGTTAGATAGGGCTTTTCGCGTTTTTTATTATACTGTTGAGGCGTTCCTTTTTTATTTTAGTTAATATAATTTATAAGATAATATTCAATAAGATCTTTGCTTTAAGAAATAACAAATATTGAAACAATAAAAAGACTGAATTGCTTAAAAATATTTGTGTATTTATTTGATATAAAAAAACATTTATAATATTATAAGTATATGCATACATTTAAGCATACATTATTTTAATTTATATAAAGAAACACTTTTCCTAAAACACTTTAAACAGCACCATAAATGTTGACGTTAATAAACCACAATTTATGTCGATAAAGATAACAACTTATTGAAACAGCTGACTTAAACAATAACAAGTGTTGTTAAAAGCAGTGCAGAATAGCAAAATCGTTATATCACTTGTTTAGTTCTTTAACGATAACAACTTTTGTTATAACACGATAGAGAATCGCACTACTGATGTATCTCTATTAATGGCATCACTTTAGTAAATTGAGGAGAAATGTGATTTTAATTTATCCAATTTTTTATTTTTATCCTTTATTATAATGTTATTTACAGATATGTTTCTAATAAATGATTTATTTTTATTTCCTGATATCTTAAAAATTTCTTTAAAAGCCGTTGGACCTGGAATTATTATTATTTATTTCGTTTTTATTTCAAAATGTATCTTTATTGTTCAAAAGGTTTTTAGTGAATGAAAAAATTAAAAATGTACAAACGTCAATATAATATGTGTTTTGAAACATACACGTTGTCTTTGGTTGCTAAGTTTTCCAACACGCCCCCTCAACGTGGATGTATCCTTACATTATTTCAATTAATATTCATTAAATTCATACAGTTACTATGTTTAATTTTACATAAATTCTTAGTTAAAATATCTGCTGTCATACTGTTCGTTGGGCAATATTTTAAAACAATCTTGTTTTCTAGAACAACCTCTCGTATATGATGGTATTTTATATCTACATGTTTACTTCGTCTGTGATATACAGGATTAGTCGCAAGTTTTTGCGCTCCTTGGTTGTCAATGTGCAAAGTTACTTTATTTATTTATTTATTTAGTTTACAGTCTATGAATTTACAATTCTTACAGACTATTTACATACATGCATATACACATATACAGATTATAATTCAAAGAAATATCAATTATTGGCTGTTATTTAATGCAAACAAAATATTTCGTTTAATCAAATTTTCACTGAAAGAGAAATCAACATAATAAAATATCTTGTTAAAGTCCTTACAGCATCTAATAAAGGGATCAGAATTAGCGTAATTTGTTCTTAGAAATTTAATATTAAGTAGACAGAAGGAACGAGTAGGACGTTGAGGAACACAAAATGATAAATTTTCAATTAAGAATTGAGAGCAGGTTTTACCGTTAATTATATTTAAAATAAATAAAGTGTTTAACATAGATCTTCGACTACTTAGGGATGGTGACTTCATAAGAGCTAGTCTAGCTTTATAAGAAGGCAAACAAAATGGGTTCCATTGCAAACTTCGAAGAAAAAATATTAAAAATTGTTTTTGTACAGATTCAATTGTGTTGATGTAAACCTTATATGTTGGATCCCATATTATTGACCCATATTCCAAAATGGGACGAACAAGCGATGTGAAAAGCTGCTTAGTAACATAAGGATCTTCAAATTCCTTTGCCCAGCGTTTAATGAACCCCAGTTGACTTCTGACTTTTCTAACAGTTAGAGATATATGTTGAATAAAATTCAGTTTTGGATCTAGTAAAATTCCAAGATCTGTGAAAGTGCAAACATTTTCCAGCTCATAACCACCCAAAAAATATTTAACGTTGAAATGGCTCCTCCGAAAGAAACACATATACTTGCATTTTTTTAGATTCAATGTCATTAAATTCATTTCACACCAAGAGTACAAAGAGTTTAAATCTGCTTGAAGAAACTTATGATCATCAAAGATATTGTAGGTAAAAAATATTTTTACGTCATCAGCATACATAAGAATGAATGAGTTTTTGATAACTGCAGGTAAGTCATTGATAAATAGTGAAAATAATAGGGGTCCCAGATGACTTTCCTGGGGAACACCAGACGTAACGGGGATCGGTTTAGATATAGTACTTTTGAATAAAACATTTTGTTTCCTATTGGTAAGGTATGAACTAATCCAATTTAAACAGCCACGTGTGAATCCCATGTAATGCAGTTTACTCAATAGAAGTTTGTGGTTAACTTTATCAAATGCTTTACTGAAATCTATGTAGGCTACATCAGTTTGATTTTTATTTACAAAACCACGATTTATCAAAGTTGTAAATTGTATGAGGTTGGTTATAGTTGAGCAGCCTTTACGAAAACCATGTTGACTAGAGCATAATGTTGATGACACCTGGTGGCACAAGCTACTTGTAATTAATTTTTCAAAGAGTTTCGGTATAATACTCAGTTTAGCGATTCCTCTGTAATTTTTAATGTCAGATTTGGTACCAGATTTAAACAACGGAATAATATAAGAATTCTTCCACATTTCAGGGAATTTTCCAACTTTAATTGAAAGGTTGTACAATAATGTAAGAGGAAAAACTAAGGCATCAGCACACTTAATTAGAACACAGCTAGGAACATTATCAGGTCCACTCTTGTACGAGAATTTCAGTTTTTTCAATCCATTAAGAACAGAAATGGAATTAAAATAGATTGACTTCCAGGACAAAAATTTGATTGCGACCCAGTAGTAATAGTTTGATCAACAGAATAAGTAGATGAGAAGAAATCCGCAAACAAGTTACTAATTTCAGCCTCGTTATCTGATTCTTTTTCATTTAGTTTCATAGTGGACGAAAAGGAAGCTGATTTTCTTTTTAAGTTCACGAAATTGTAGAAAGACCTTGGATTTTTCTTCAAGTTGCTTTAATTTTTTGTAAGTAACATTTATAACATTTAAGATTTAACTTGTTATAGTCGGCACGGGCAACAGATTATTTTGCAAAATCTGAGGGTGATCCTGATTTTTTGTATTTTTTATAATATTTGTTTTTGCTATTTTCAAGTTTGGAAAGAAACTTTGAATTCCATGGAGGTCCAGATACTTGAGAAGCGACTTGTTTAGGAACACATTGGGTCAAGATCCAATAAATCCTATCGTAGAATTTTATGGTTATGTGATCAATAACATCAGGATTGTTTTCTTAGTTCGAAGCTACGAGTAAATTGTGCCAGTCTGTATTGTGTAGAAGTTCGATTATTTTGTTATAATTTGTCCTTTTAAAACATAAACTCTTGACTTTTGAGTTGTACGCAGAACGAGATATATAAACAGATGGAAAACATGTAGATACTAAGATTGTGGGATGATAACAGTCCTCCGATAAGGTTAAAGGAACAGTGCGAAGGACAGACGTGTCAACACAATCATTTACAAAAACCAAATCTAAAAGCTTATGGTTATCATTATATATGCCATTTATCTGATAAAGATTCATATCCAATAAGCAATCAATAAACTCGTTATATTTCAGACTAAAAGTCGAATTATATGGTGTAAAGCAACCATTATCAGCCGAAAAATCCCATATTGAAGTCACCAACTGCGATGATGGTATCATTATGATGAGACATATCCACAACAGTTGAAATAGCATCCGAATGCTTTCTATAAATTATTTTAAGAGAATTTGGGGGAATATACGAACAGGTTATGAAAATTTTTTTATGATTTATTTTTACAAAAACACCCATAAACTCAATATCCAGTGAAGAAGTAAACGATAACTTTTCAGAAGAAAGCATGCTTGACACTGCAATTAATACACCTCCTCCTTTCATGTTATTGTCACGATCACGTCTATATATTAAGTAACTTGCACCCATTATTTCTGTGTCCAATACATTATTATTAAGCCAAGTTTCAGTGAAAGCGATAACTTGAAAAATCAAACGCATAACTTTGATTAAATAAAGATGATAACTTTGTATTAATGCCACGAACATTTTGATATAAAAGAGTAAAACTTTCAGTATAACCATTTAGTTTTTTGGAGTAGATTTTACAGATGACGGCAATCGAACAGCATTCTTTTCTCTTGTTTTAAACATAAGCTCACGAACGTATATACCATCAGGCCAAAATCCAGGAGAAATAATATTGTTAAATAACTCATCCGGTACTGTAATTTTAAAAGATGCAACTATTCTTGGTTCTGTGTAGGAAAATTTATACATTGATACACCTAAGTTGGTACCACAATTCAAATTTATGTACGATTGGAGTTCTTCGGCAGTAGTATCTGACGCTAGTCGAGACACGAAAATTGTTTTATTTGGCGGTATAACTCTAAGTGTATTGAGACGATTCACAATAGAGTTAACGTTACTTGACGATGCTAAAATTTGAGCGTTACTAGTACACTCATCTGGCAAATTATTTATTACTGCAGCACTAACAGGAGTCTCTAAGGCTACTGCAGTGCTTAAAACGTTATTTGATGAAACATGATTTGCTGGAGAATTCATGTGACTGCTCGCAGAATTAGAACCAGATGCTACAGGTAAATCACATGGAGAGGCACGGTTCTTGGATGTTTGCGTGGAATTATTTTCTATTGGCACAGAGATTACAGGAGTCTCTAGGGCTACTGCAGTGCTTAAAACGTTATTTGATGAAACATGATTTGCTGGAGAATTCATGTGACTGCTCGCAGAATTAGAACCAGATGCTACAGGTAAATCACATGGAGAGGCACGGTTCTTGGATGTTTGCGTGGAATTATTTTCCATTGGCACAGAGATTAGATTTTTATTTTTATTAGCTTTCCTAGCAGATTTCCTAAGCTTAGGAGAAGGTTGGATGGGTGATTTTAATTTTTCAAGTGGTTTATAATCATCAAAAAGTTTGCCATATGTAGAAATGCGGTCCGAAAGCTTGCTTACTTCATTCTGTATTTCGTTAAAGTAAGTTTTAGTATCTTGAAAAAATCTGTAGAAACTAACATCAATCTTCTTACATCTATTGCAGCACCAACGTATAGAATCATTTTTGGAGATAGCGTCAGCTACAATCACTGAAAGTCCACTACATTTAAAGTGACACAAATCGTGGCACAGCCAACAGCATATCATATTTTCATAATCGGCATCAAGAGTACATCCATTATTTAGACAAGACATCATATGGGTTTTTTGTAAAATAGCAGTAGGGTAAAAGAGCAATTTAAAATGTTCGCTGGGTTTACCAAAATCACCTCACCAACAGATGGCGACACAGAAATAAATCAATTAACGAATGATAATAAATGTATCAAATATTCAGCATAGCCAGCTGATCGCACAGATGGAATAATTTGTGACTATCAGAAGAATTTAAGTAGAGATGTAAGTATGTATGTCCAAACATGCATGTATGATTGTCGATATTTAGATATATGTGTGTGCGTATAATTAGCACCAATTCTGAAGTAATATTGAATCAGGCTTACATATAACAATTTAATTCAGCACCATCTTTACTAAAACCAAGCTCTATTAGGAACCTTTGAAGGTATACCGCCTCTTTTACCGCTTCTGATGCAGCCATGTACTCAGCCTCGGTGCTGCTTAGTGCAACAGAATTCTGTTTTCTAGACTCCCATGACACCAAACAGTTGCCAACAAAAAATGCAAACCCAGTATATGACTTACGATCAGATATATCACCTCCCCAGTCAGCATCTACGTAACCTGATATTGAACAGTTTCCAATAACAGTATAATGCAATTTATAATCTGCAGTACCCGCTAAGTACCTCATTACATGCTTTGCTGCCTGCAAGTGCTCACGGTGAGGATCACAATTATGCTGAGCTAATTTCGACACAGAGTGCAAAATATCTGGTCTAGTCGTTATAGCCAGATACATCAATGCTCCAATCAACGACTGATATTCATGCTGATCAATATTTTCGCATTTATCTGTGCAATGTGTTTGATAACCTGCATCAAGTGGTATTGCAACTTTTCTACAATCGCTCATACCATATTTCTCCAACATATTTCGAATGTAGTTCTTCTGACCAAATTTTATTGCTCTTGTCTTATCACTCCGATCAATTTCAATACCCAAGAAATGTTGTAATGGTCCTTTATCGGATACATCAAACTCTTTGCATAATTGCATTTTTACCTGCAGTACAATTTGCTTATCTGCACATCCAATAATGATGTCGTCTCCATATACAGCTACCAATATTAAATTACCTTTAACTTCCTTTTTATATAAACAAGGGGTCAGCTTCAGTTGGTTGAAAACCATATTTCTTTAAAACCATGTCTAATTTTGAATTCCACTACCTTCCTGATTGCTTAAGGCCATATATTGCCTTATTAAGGCAAGAGGATATTTTTCGTTTTTGAAACATTGTGGTTGCTTTATATAAATTTCATCGTGTAATTCGCTATTCAGGTAAGCTGTTTTTATATCAATTTGGTGAAGGTGCATTTGATATTCAACAGATAATGCTAATAAAACTCTTATGGCAGAGTGTCTAGCAACAGGTGAGAATATTTCCATATAATTAACCCTGTATTGGTGGCTGCAACCTTTAGCCACTAAACGAGCCTTGTAACGCTCAATGTTGCCTTGTTTGTCTCTTTTCAAAGAATATACCCGTTTGCACGATATTGCAATTCTTTTTTCTTTTAAAGGGAATCAAATTCTGCTCTCATAGCCGCTAGCCACAATTTCTTTTCATTACTTAGAATTACCTGTTCTACAGTCTGAGGTATTTTAATTGCTGTCAAACTGTTTAAAACATTAAATTGTTTTCGTGGTCTTCCAGGCTTTCCGCTTCTTATAATTTTCGGCCTACCTCTTCCAATTACTTTATGGATTTGTTCAACGTCTTCCTCTAGTTCATTTTGACTATCTTCATCAGCTGTGTTAAATTCTTCATCTTCATTATTTTCTCTTTCTGTATGAAAAACATTATCTATATTATCAATACTCTCTGCCCTTTCCCTAACATGATGATCTTTAGCGTCCTTGTTATCAATATTCTCTGCCCTCTCTCTATTATGTTGATCTTCAGCGTCCTTGTTATCAATATTCTCTGCCCTCTCTCTATTATGTTGATCTGCAGCATCCTTGTCACCCTCTTTGTAAATTATTAAATAATTGTCTTCTATAATTGAATGCTGATTTACATCAGTTTTATCTTCATCAGTATTTCTACAAAAAACTTTTTCATCAAACAAAACATCTCTATACGCCTTTGCTACATTCGAATAGCTTACCATTATCAATTGTTCACCTTTTGGCTCAAATTTTTATATTTTTGTCTTGTTTAATGCAACCGCAAAAGAATCAAACGTGCGAAAGTGTTTGACAGAAGGTTTTCTACCATACCATACCTCAAACGGTGTTTTGATACCAATAATCTTTGTAGGGCATCTGTTACGTATGTATGCTGCTGTATTTACAGCTTCAGCCCACAAATTTTGCTTTACTGCAGAATGAAACATCATAGAACGACCCATCTCAATAAGAGTTCTGTTGCAGCGCTCAGCCACGCCATTTTGTTGCGATGAATATGCTACTGTTAAATTGTGTTGTATTCCTTGTTGTTGTAAAAATTTTTCGAACTCATTGTTCACATACTCTTTACCATTGTCGGTCCGTAATTTTACAATTCTACGCCCGGTTTCGTTTTCAACTTGCAGTTTAAACTTTTTAAATTTCTCTAATGCTTCGCTCTTTGCTTTCATGAAATAAATAAAGATTCTTCGTGACTTATCGTCAATAAAAGTTATAAAATATTTAGCTCCACCAACAGATTGAACTCTAAATGGTGCACACACATCCGAGTGTATCAATTCCAATAAATTTTCTGATACGCTTTCGCTCTTCTTCGGAAATGGTAGTACATGTATTTTACACATCATACATGTTTTGCATGGTTTCCTGTTCCCGTAACAGTGTATCCCTGACACAACACCTGCTTTACTGCGTTCGTTCAGCCCGTTGTAATTTAAATAGCCAAACCTATTGTGCCATAATTCATTCATATGACATGCAGCGAATAAGCTCTCTTTTGGTTTGTATAAAGCAAAAAGGTTACCTTCTCTTTTTTTGCGCGAAGTACTATTGTGCCATCGTTTCTTCTAACCGTTGCCATGTGGGCGTTAAACTTGACAGTAAGACCTCTATCAACTATTCTAGTGACAGAAATAATATTACCCTGCAACTCAGCAGAATAGAGTATACCTTTGAACGTAATATGTATTTTATTTATCTTTAAATATACATCACCTTTTCCTGTAGCTGTAATAAACTTGTTACCTGCTAGTGCTATTTGTTCGTTATGTTCCTCAAAGCTCGTGAACATACTTCTATCATTGCACATGTGTGCCGTTGCGCCACTATCGACATACCAAACAGTCGATTTCATCTTTTAACCTGCTTCCGCCACTATAGACAAGGCTTGTTGTTGTTTGTGATGTTTCTTTCTTTCACACTGACTAGCAAAATGTCCTTCCATATTACAGTTAAAACATTTTCCAGTGAAGGGCTTTTTGTTCTTATTTTGCTTTCTATGTTTTTGGTTAGAACGTACGTTAAATACCTGTTGTTCTTCTATTTTTTCCTTTCGTCTTTCTGCTTCTTCTAAAAGCTTTTGCTTAAGAAAACTTAATCCAGGAAGACTGTCACGCGTTTCCATAGCAATAACGAAATTTTCTAAATCTTTAGGAAGGCTGCACAATAACATAATACTTAATAATTCCTCTTGTATTTTAATGCCAGTTTCAGATAATCTTTCCACAATTTCAGAAATATCTTTAATATGAAGCATTATATTGGAACCAGCCTTTATTTGGAGACCAAGTAAACGTTTGTAGAGTAATACTTTCTGTATAGGGCCTTTTGGTTGGTATGTTGTCTGCAATTTTTGCCATGATTCGTAAGAAGTTTTAGCATTTTTTATGTAGCCTAATTGGGTAGGTTTTACACCCAATATAACTGAAGCCAATGCTTTTTCATCATCTGCGTCCCATTTGGATTTTGCTGCGTCATTTGGAGCAGATTCCCTCTTATCTTGGCCAGATACAATTTGCCAAAAACCACCATGAATTAACACACTTCTGCACCGACCAGCTCTCATAGTTGGATTCGTCCAACTTCTCCATTTGGTACACACCGTTCATCATATTTTGGAATCACTAAACTATCTTCTGATTTTGAAAAGTTAAGATATCTGGTCCCATAACCTATTGTTTATTTCGTTTTTATTTAAAAATGTATCTTTATTGTTTAAAAGGTTTTTAGTGAATGAAAAAATTAAAAATGTACAAACGTCAATATAATATGTATTTTGAAACATACACGGTGTCTTTGGTTGCTAAGTTTTCAAGAATTATGTTTTTGAGTTTATCATTAAAAGTTTTGACTTGTTCTAATTCTATTCGTTCTTTGATAATAATTTTGATTAAATTTATTTGTTTTGAAACTTAGATTGTTCCTAGTTAGAGTTCGTCTATATATTCTAGTTAAGTCTTTCTGCCAAGTATATTTTATATTTAAAAGTTTTTTTACAGTTTCGGTTATAACAAATTTTTGTTCAGATCTTCCACCAATTTCTGAATGAATTTGCGATATAAAATTTATTATGGTAACAAATTCGTTAATGTAATAATCAATTTCGTAGTTCGATAATTTTTTATTGATTGGTGGAAAATGATTTAAAAGCGGCTAACGTCGAATTTAAATGAATTCCAATCCGTATTTTTAAATGAAACAAAATTATCAGGCACTTTAAAAAAAAATTAAACTCATTAAATTTGATCTCTAATTTGAGGGGAACATGATCTGAAAAAGTAGGAAGTGTATAAGTTCTATAATTAGATTCAACTTCATCAATAATGTTATTACTCAATAGAAAATGATCTAAGTGAGAGGAACCTCCTGGATATGTAGGATAAGAATCACAAATTCTAGTTATCGAAAACGATTAATTTTGAAGCCAATTATGTAACACTTCACCATTAAAATTATTTATTGAATCTTCCCAAGAAATATATTTAGAGTTTAAGTCACCTCCCAAAATTAATCCATCGAAACTTTGAGAATGATTAAATATTGTAGAAAGACCTGAACAAATGATTTGACGACCGCAATTACTTGGAAAATATATAGATCCACATAGAAATTTTTTATTGGTACCATTAATGGATGAATCTATTTCAGCAAAATGCTAGAGATTTTCTAATAGCTAAACCAACACCTAATGCGCTATCATCTTTTAGAACAAAAAAAATTTTCTACAAAGATCAGAGCATTATTTGGTAAGTGCAATTCTTGCAAAAAGGCAATATCTACTCGAAATTAATCTAATAATTTACTAAGTTCTATTATCCTGCTTATATTAACAAGAGATCCAACATTAAGTGTCAATAAATTCATGAATTTACGGCCCATATAAATTTTGAACATCCTTCATTAAACTCAAACATTCTTTTTTTGCTTGATCCTTTGACATACTCTTAAAATCTACTAAAAAATTTTTAATCCTATCCTCCAAAGAAATAGACTCCGTATTACATAATACTTCGGCAATTTTAAAAAATTCTTCTATACTTGCTGGCTTTTTTGGAATATTTCTTTGCAACGGTTCCTCAAACCCTTTTAATACATTGGCGAATGTTTTGCCTGTGTTCATAATATTGTTTATGAATAATTCCTTTCCTAGTTTCATACTAGCTTCCTGTTTACGATCTTTTCTTTCATTAATAGATTTTTCTCTTAATAAAATGAATATGTCCGTTTTCATTACAATTTACACAAAAAGGAAGTGTTTCATTATTAATAACTAATGTACATTTACCAGGTGCGTGTTGTTGATCACATTTCACGCATGCAAATGGCCGATTACAATTTTTTAAGAGTTGGCATCTCCAACATTGTGGTATTTACGTATTCTTTTTTGGTCGTTCCCAAAACACTACTTGATTTAGTATATATTTTATTCCTAAAATTTCTTTTACCTTTCTATTCGCTTTGAGGGTTACCAAAAATAAAACTGTATCAATCCCTTTTTTTCTTGAATAATCAGTTGAAAATTTTGTTACATAATCAATAGTGTCTGGTACAATTTTATCAATATCTAATTTTATTGCATTTTCATCTGATTTATAGTATAGTCCCCTATAAACAATACTTTGCCGTTCAAATTCTTTAGGGGTGACCGAATATGAAGCAATTT
>OY776276.1:57714118-57754118 GCA_963675445.1 Linnaemya vulpina | reverse complement strand
AATATAATGCGGCAACCCTTTATTTATTACTTTATTAACACGAGTATTTGTACTACTAAACACTTAGCGATGTTAACACGTCTATACTTGAAATCATACTCTCTGACTGTCTGACCTCTAGCAGCGTCTTTATATAGCAAAGTGACGTCGTCTGGTAACTTCGCGAAGCTTCTGGGCATGGTTGTTGTTGGTTGTACTTTACTTAACATGTAGCTATATACGTGTGTTTGTATACATGACAATGCTGACTTGTGTGTTTTGCTTATGGTAACTATGTGTGGTTGTATGTATGAGTGTTCTGTGTTCTGTGTGTTGTGTAGTTTTTGTTTCTTCTTCGGCTATGTGTATATGGCTGTGTATACTTGTAAACCTGTTTAGCTTTATTAGAAGCGAATACATGCGTACATTTATGTTGCTAGGTTTTTCGTTGTTGTTATTTACACTTATTATTGGCACAGCCTCGAATGATCTTGTATATTCCAGAGTATTCCATTTCCGTTAATTTGAATATTATCTATATTGTGTTGTCCAGGGTTGTAACATTTTGACAACTAGAAATTAATTGGCAGTGCTGCCAAGAACATATAGCTACATTGTCGTTTTATTGAAATCTATTTCTAATCTTTGTAACACTGCCGCCCGCTTATGCCTATTCGACCCGAATAGGCATACAATCACCTCTTCCATAGTGCGCCAATCGTTCGAGATGTACTATCTTCATTTTCGACCTTGGGCTATTATGCTTCTGCATCCGGTATACAACGTCATTCGCTCTCTTAATCACTTTATACGGGCCATACCAGTGAGTCTGTAATTTTGGGGACAATCCTTTTTTCCGTTGTGGGTTATAAAATAAAACCAATTGTCCTTACATAAATCCCTCCGAATTTGCTGCACGGTCATACCTAGCCTTCATCTTGTCACTGACCATCTTGATTCTATTACGCACGAACTCATGCAGTTCGTTTAAGTCCTCCTCCTCTTGGAACGTAATAGCTCCTTCTTCTACAGTTGGCTTAACACCAAATTCCAAATCACCAGGTAGTTTTAATTCCGTCCCGAAGATAATTTTGGCTGGCGTTCTCGATATTGAGTCGTGTACAGCTGACCTTTATGTCATCAAAAATTTGAGGATGTGGCCGTCCCAATGCCTCTGATGGTTGCTTACTACTTTTCGTAGGTACTCTTCTAAGCTGGGATTGAAACTTTCTACCATGCCATCCGGCTGTGGATGCAACGGCGTCGTTCTGGTTTTCTTTATCCCATATAACTCGCACATTTCCCTGAATATGGCAGACTCGAAACACCTTCCTTTGTCGGAATGTAATTCTATTGGGACACCACAGCGATATACCCAGTTGTTGACGAATGCATTTACAACTGTCTTTGCTTCCTGGTTAGGTATAGCATATACCTCTGGCCATTTACTGAAATAGTCCATTACTACAAGTTCATAACGATTTCCGGCTTCGATGACGGGAAAGGGACCTGCTACATCCATTGCGATCCGCTCCAATGGTGCTCCTAAATTATATTGTTGTAGCTGTCCCCGGCTTCTTCTTACTGGGCCTTTGGCTGCTATGCACTGTGGGCAGTTTGGTATCCATTCGGCTACGGCTTGTTGACATCCAACCTAATAAAAACGCTGCTTCAGTTTTTCAAGTGTTTTTGTTACTCCAAGATGACCGCCTCTAGGTCCATTATGAAACTCCTGTAAAACGTTACTTATCTTGGAGTATGGCACAACTATTAAATTTGTCTTTTGCCATCTACACTTTCCTATAAGCGGTATAAAAACCCTTTTATTACCTTGATGCTGTTCCACTGAGCCCAATAAGATTTGGCAAGTGGGTTTTCATCCGAAAGTTCATTCCGGGACGGTCGTCTGTCCTCTTCTTTGGCCGCTATAATTTTCCTTATTATGCTGTCGTCCCTCTGTACCGCTGACCAGTCTTCGTCAGGGCCGATGTGCATTAGCCAAACATCAACAACGCCTTCCTTTTGTTCGGTTCTAACACAATGTTTACACTGTAAACAGCAGGGTCGTCTTGAAAGAGCATCCACATTGTTATGCTTTGTGCCACTTCTATGCTCAATGCTATTCTTGGTGGCGAAACAGATCTACCCCTTTCTTGATGCTTTGCAGCTGCGCTGAAAATGACCGATTTTTCCGCAGTTAAAGCACTTAGGCTTTTCTTTGGTAGCAATTTCTGCCAGCAGTTGTCGCATTGCCACCTTAAAGCTAGCAACTAGGTTGTTATCCTCCTCAGACAAAACTTCCACATTCCGCAATCTACCTCTCTTCCTTGATGCTATGCAGCTGCCCTGAAAATGACCGATCTTTCCGCAGTTAAAGCACTTAGGCTTTCCTTTGGTAGCACTTTCTGCCAGCAGTTGTCGCATTGCCTCCTTAAAGCTAGCAGCTAGGTTTTTATCCTCCTCAGACAAAACTTCCACATTCCGCACTCTACCTCTCTTCCTTGATGCTATGCAGCTGCCCTGAAAATGACCGATTTTTCCGCAGTTAAAGCACTTAGGCTTTTCTTTGGTAGCATTTTCTGCCAGCAGTTGTCGCATTGCCTCCTTAAAGCTAGCAACTAGGTTGTTATCCTCCTCCGACAAAACCTCCACATTCCGCACTTTACATATCTGTGGCTTGAAAACAATCCTTGCAGTCTCTTGAGCCAGCGCAAATGAAACAGTTTCAGCAAAAGGGGATTTCTGCGTAGCGCACACTGCCAGTTTAACATCAGAGTCGCGAATGCCGTTAACGAAAGCCTCAGTTTCAAAGTGGTCCTCTATACATCGCAATTCCATTCTGTATAAATCGCGCTTGTGCTCACCACCATACTTGCGCTGCAATGCTGCCATTATTTCATTATAGTTGTTTCTGCTGCTTACTGGCACAGTCTCAAGTACCTCTGCGCCTGTACCCTTTAAGGCCAAAATCAACTCTATGGCCTTTTCTTCAGCATCCCATCCATTTCTGCTAGCAACCGTCTCGAACTGGAATTTGAAGATGCCTAATGGTACGCTGCCGTCGAAGCATGGCGCTTTTATCCGCGCAGAAACCTCCGAAACTGCTCGTACTGACCCGCCACTACACTCCAGGTTATGCACTTTGTCCTCTAGAGCATGCAATTTCTCTTCGAACTCCTTTGCATGCTCCTCCAGCTCTGAGAATTTATTCTCAGTAGAATCCACCCTTCTGTTAATGGCTTCAGAAACCTCTACCAGGGTCTCGTTCGTGGCTTTATTTGACTCCTGTATTTCGGTTACAAGCTTTTCCTGCATCTGCTGAGAGTTCTGTTTTATTTCAGTTATTTCGGCTACAAGCTTGTCACTGTTGATCCTTGATGCCTCCTGCATCTGCTGAGAGTTTTGTTTTATTTCATTTATTTCGGCTACAAGCTTTTCCTGCATCTGCTGAGTTTCGGCTACAAGCTTTTCTTGCATCTGCTGAGAGTTGTTTTATTTCGATCATCATAGCAGCAAACATTGAATTGATGTCCATGCTGCTGGTAGTGGCAGGAGGGCATACCTGCACATCGTCTTTGTCATCAAACTCGTATGTCCCGATGTCCATGCCACGATTCTTAAACTCATCTATCAGCCTCTTCTGCAGTTCAGCCTTGTTACCCGCAGTTGGCAATTCCACCTTACTGAGCTCCTTTTTCAGCTGTTCAACTTTTAGCTAATCAAATTTCATGATTATTTATTTATTTTTTTCCCCCTCTTAATGTCCTTTTTTCCTTAAATTGCAATATCCTCTTAATTATTTTTACAATCCCACTTCTGACACCAATTGTTACGTTTTTAGACCTCTTCGTATAAACGGTTTTATTACTTATCCTTCAAGGATTCGTTTTATTGCATCAAATTAAAACAAGGAGAAATTAATTTTAGAAATATAATGCGGCAACACTTTACTTAACATGTAGCTATATACGTGTGTTTGTATACATGACAATGCTGACTTGTGTGTTTTGCTTATGGTAACTACGTGTGGTTGTATGTATGAGTGTTTTGTGTGTTGTGTAGTTTTTGGTTCTTCTTCTGCTATGTGTATACGGCTGTGTATACTTGTAAACCTGTTTAGCTTTATTAGCAGCGAATACTTGCGTACAAGTTGATACGTTTTTCGTTGTTGTTATTTACACTTATTATTGGCACAGCCTCGAATGATCTTGTATATTCCAGAGTATTCCATTTCCGTTAATTTGAATATTATATATATTGCGTTGACCAGGGTTGTAACACTTTGACAACTAGAGATTAATTGGCAGTGGTGCCAAGTACATATAGCCACATTATCGTTTTATTTAAATCTATTTCTAATCTTTGTAACACTGCCGCCCCTTATGCCTTTTTGATCCGAATAGGCATACAATCACCTCTTCCATAGTGCACCAATCGTTCGAGATGTACCATTTTCATTTTCTACCTTGGGCTATTATGCTTCTTTGTCCGGTATACAACGTCATTCACTCTCTTAATCACTTTATACGGGAAATACCAGTGAATCTGTAATTTTAGGGACAATCCTTTTTTCCGTTGTGGGTTATAAAGTAAAACCAATTGTCCTTCCATAAATCCCTCCGAATTTGCTGCGCGGTCATACCTAGCCTTCATCTTGTCACTGACCATCTTGATTCTATTACGCACGAACTCATGCAGTTCGT
The DNA here is from genome assembly GCA_963675445.1 of Linnaemya vulpina. Taxonomy (NCBI): domain Eukaryota; kingdom Metazoa; phylum Arthropoda; class Insecta; order Diptera; family Tachinidae; genus Linnaemya; species Linnaemya vulpina. Next base: position 57,749,436 of record OY776276.1, on the reverse strand, counting down.
TTAAGTCGTCCTTCTCTTGGAACATAATAGCTCCTTCTTCTACAGTTGGCTTAATACCAAATTCCAAATCACCAGGTAGTTTTAATTCCGTCCCGAAGATAATTTTGGCTGGCGTTCTCGATATTGAGTCGTGTACAGCTGACCTTTATGTCATCAAAAATTTGAGGATGTGGTCGTCCCAATGCCTCTGATGGTTGCTTACTACTTTTCGTAGGTACTCTTCTAAAGTGCGATTGAACCTTTCTACCATGCCATCCGACTGTGCATGCAACGGCGTCGTTCTAGTTTTCTTTATCCCATATAGCTCGCACAATTCCCTGAATATGGCAGCCTCGAAAATCCTTCCTTGGTCAGAATGTAATTCTATTGGGACACCACAGCGATATACCCGCTCGAATGGTGCTCCTAAATTGTATTGTTGTAGCTGTCCCCGGCTTCTTCTTACTGGGCCTTTAGCTGCTATGCACTGTGGGCAGTTTGCTATCCATTCGGCTACGGCTTGTTGACATCCAACCCAATAAAAACGCTGCTTCAGTTTCTCAAGTGTTTTTGTTACTCCAAGATGACCGCCACTAGGTCCATTATGAAACTCCTGTAAAACGTTACTTATCTTGGAGTATGGCACAACTATTAAATTTGTTGTTTTGCCATCTACACTTTCCCATAAACACCCGGTATAAACACCCTTTTATTACCTTGAGGCTGTTCCACTGAGCCCAATAAGATTTGGCAAGTGGGTTTTCATCCGAAATTTCATTCCGGGACGGTCGTCTGTCCTCTTCTTTGGCCGCTATAATTTTCCTTAGTATGCTGTCGTCCCTCTGTACCGCTGACCAGTCTTCGTCAGGGCCGATGTGCATTAGCCGAACATCAACAACGCCTTCCTTTTGTTCGGTTCTAACACAATGTTTACACTGTAAACAGCAGGGTCTTCTTGAAAGAGCATCCGCATTGTTATGCTTTGTGCCACTTTTATGCTCAATGCTGTTTCTTGGTGGCGAAACAGATCTACCTCTTTCTTGATGCTTTGCAGCTGCGCTGAAAATGACCGATCTTTCCGCAGTTAAAGCACTTAGGCTTTTCTTTGGTAGCATTTTCTGCCAGCAGTTGTCGCATTGCCTCCTTAAAGCTAGCAACTAGGTTGTTATTCTCCTCAGACAAAACCTCTACATTCCGCACTCTACCTCTCTTCCTTGATGCTATGCAGCTGCCCTGAAAATGAACGATCTTTCCGCAGTTAAAGCACTTAGGCTTTTCTTTGGTAGCACTTTCTGCCAGCAATTGTCGTATTGCCTCCTTAAAGCTAGCAACCAGGTTGTTATCTTCCTCAGACAAAACTTCCACATTCCGCACTCTACCTCTCTTCCTTGATGCTATGCAGCTGCCCTGAAAATGACCCATCTTTCCGCAGTTAAAGCACTTAGGCTTTTCTTTGGTAGCATTTTCTGCCAGCAGTTGTCGCATTGCCTCCTTAAAGCTAGCAACTAGGTTGTTATCCTCCTCAGACAAAACCTCCACATTCCGCACTTTACATATCTGTGGCTTGAAAACAATCCTTGAAGTCTCTTGAGCCAGCGCAAATGAAACAGTTTCAGCGAAAGGGGATTTCTGCGTAGCGCACACTGCCAGTTTAACATCAGAGTCGCGAATGCCGTTAACGAAAGCCTCAGTTTCAAAGTGGTCCAGGAACGGGTGACTCTCGCCTGGATATGTGAGCTGCACTAAACGCTCGATTTCCATTGCGAAACCTTGTAGAGATTCGTTAGGCTTCTGAACTCTACATCGCAATTCCATTCTGTATAAATCGCGCTTGTGCTCACCACCATACTTGCGCTGCAATGCTGCCATTATTTCATTATAGTTGTTTCTGCTGCTTACTGGCACAGTCTCAAGTACCTCTGCGGCTGTACCCTTTAAGGCCAAAATTAACTCTATAGCCTTTTCTTCAGCATCCCATTCATTTCTGCTAGCAACCGTCTCGAACTGGAATTTGAAGATGCCTAATGGTACGCTGCCGTCGAAGCATGACGCTTTTATCCGCGCAGAAACCTCCGAAACTGCTCGTACTGACCCGCCACTACACTCCAGGTTATGCACTTTATCCTCTAGAGCATGCAATTTTTCTTCGAACTCCTTTGCATGCTCCTCCAGCTCTGAGAATTTATTCTCAATAGAATCCACCCTTCTGTTAATGGCTTCAGAAACCTCTTCCAGGGTCTCGTTCGTGGCTTTATTTGACTCCTGTATTTCGGTTACAAGCTTTTCCTGCATCTGCTGAGAGTTCTGTTTTATTTCAGTTATTTCGGCTACAAGCTTGTCACTGTTGATCCTTGATGCCTCCTGCATCTGCTGAGAGTTTTGTTTTACTTCAGTTATTTCGGCTACAAGCTTTTCCTGCATCTGCTGAGTTTCGGCTACAAGCTTTTCTTGCATCTGCTGAGAGTTGTTTTATTTCGATCATCATAGCAGCAAACATTGAATTTATGTCCATGCTGCTGGTAGTGGCAGGAGGGCATACCTGCACATCGTCTTTGTCATCAAACTCGTATGTCCCGATGTCCATGCCGCGATTCTTAAACTCATTTATCAGCGTCTTCTGCAGTTCAGCCTTGTTACCCGCAGTTGGCCATTCCACCTTACTGAGCTCCTTTTTCAGCTGTTCAACTTTTAGCTAATCAGATTTCATGATTATTTATTTATTTTTTTCCCCCTCTTAATGTCCTTTTTTCCTTAAATTGCAATATCCTCTTAATTATTTTTACAATCCCACTTCTGACACCAATTGTTACGTTTTTAGACCTCTTCGTATAAACGGTTTTATTACTTATCCTTCAAGGATTCGTTTTATTGCATCAAATTAAAACAAGGAGAAATTAATTTTAGAAATATAATGCGGCAACACTTTATTCATTACTTTATTAATACGAGTATTTGTACTACTAAACACTTAGCGATGTTAACACGTCTATACTTGAAATCATACTCTCTGACTGTCTGAGCTCTGGCAGCTTATTTATATAGTAAAGTGACGTCATCTGGTAACTTCGTGAAGTTTCTGCGCATGGTTGTTGTTAGTTGTACTTTACTTAACATGTAGCTATATACGTGTGTTTTTGTATACATGACAATGCTGACTTGTGTGTTTTGCTTATGGTAACTATGTGTGGTTGTATGTATGAGTGTTCTGTGTGTTGTATAGTTTTTGTTTCTTCTTCTGATATGTGTATACGGCTGTGTATACTTGTAAACCTGTTTAGCTTTATTACCAGCGAATACTTGCGTACAAGTTGCTAGGTTTTTCGTTGTTGTTATTTACACTTATTATTGGCACAGCCTCGAATGATCTTGTATATTCCAGAGTATTCCATTTCCGTTAATTTGAATATTATCTATATTGTGTTGACAAGGGTTGTAACATTTTGACCACTAGAGATTAATTGGCAGTGCTGCCAAGTACATATAGCCACATTGTCGTTTTATTTAAATCTATTTCTAATCTTTGTAACACTGGCGCCCCTTATGCCTATTTGACCCGAATAGGCATACAATCACCTCTTCCATAGTGCGCCAATCGTTCGAGATGTACTATTTTCATTTTCGACATTGGGCTATTATGCTTCTGTATCCGGTATACAACGTCATTCACTCTCTTAATCACTTTATACGGGAAATACCAGTGAATCTGTAACTTTGGGGACAATCCTTTTTTCCGTTGTGGGTTATAAAGTAAAACCAATTGTCCTTCCATAAATCCCTCCGAATTTGCATTTCCCTGAATATGGCAGACTTGAAACTCCTTCCTTGGTCGGAATGTAATTCTATTGGGGCACCACAGCGATATACCAAGTTGTTGATGAATGAATTTACAACTGTCTTTGCTTCCTGGTTAGGTATAGCATATACCTCTGGCCATTAACTGAAATAGTCCATTACCACAAGTACATAACGATTTCCGGCTTCGGTGACGGGAAAGGGACCTACTACATCCATTGCGTTTCGCTCGAATGGTGCTCCTAAATTGTATTCTTGTAGCTGTCCCCGGCTTCTTCTTACTGGGCCTTTGGCTGCTATGCACTGTGGGCAGTTTGCTATCCATTCGGCTACGGCTTGTTGACATCCAACCCAATAAAACCGCTGCTTCAGTTTCTCAAGTGTTTTTGTTACTCCAAGATGACCGCCACTAGGTCCATTATGAAGCTCCTGTAAAACGTTACTTATCTTGGAGTATGGCACAGCTATTAAATTTGTTGTTTTGCCATCTACACTTTCCCATACGCGGTATAAACACCCTTTTATTACCTTGTGGCTGTTCCACTGAGCTCAATAAGATTTGGCAAGTGGGTTTTCATCCGAAATTTCATTCCGGGACGGTCGTCTGTCCTCTTCTTTGGCCGCTATAACTTTCCTTAGTATGCTGTCGTCCCTCTGTACCGCTGACCAGTCTTCGTCAGGGCCGATGTGCATTAGCCGAACATCAACAACGCCTTCCTTTTGTTCGGTTCTAACACAATGTTTACACTGTAAACAGCAGGGTCTTCTTGAAAGAGCATCCGCATTGTTATGCTTTGTGCCACTTCTATGCTCAATGCTGTTTCTTGGTGGCGAAACAGATCTACCTCTTTCTTGATGCTTTGCAGCTGCGCTGAAAATTACCGATCTTTCTGCAGTTAAAGCACTTAGGCTTTTCTTTGGTAGCACTTTCTGCCAGCAGTTGTCGCATTGCCTCCTTAAAGCTAGCAACTAGGCTGTTATCCTCCTCAGACAAAAGTTCCACATTCCGCACTCCACCTCTCTTCCTTGATGCTATGCAGCTGCCCTGAAAATGACCGATCTTTCCGCAGTTAAAGCACTTAGGCTTTTCTTTGGTAGCATTTTCTGCCAGCAGTTGTCTCATTGCCTCCTTAAAGCTAGCAACTAGGTTGTTATCCTCCTCAGACAAAACCTCCACATTCCGCACTTTACATATCTGTGGCTTGAAAACAATCCTTGCAGTCTCTTGAGCCAGCGCAAATGAAACAGTTTCAGCGAAAGTGGATTTCTGCGTAGCGCACACTGCCAGTTTAACATCAGAGTCGCGAATGCCGTTAACGAAAGCCTCAGTTTTAAAGTGGTCCAGGAACGGGTGACTCTTGCCTGGATATGTGAGCTGCACTAAACGCTCGATTTCCATTGCGAAATCTTGTAGAGATTCGTTAGGCTTCTGAACTCTACATAGCAATTCCATTCTGTATAAATCGCGGTTGTGCTCACCACCATACTTGCGCTGCAATGCTGCCACTATTTCATTATAGTTGTTTCTGCTGCTTACTGGCACAGGCTCAAGTACCTCTGCGGCTGTACCCTTTAAGGCCAAAATCAACTCTATGGCCATTTCTTCAGCATCCCTTCCATTTCTGCTAGCAATGGTTATGCACTTTGTCCTCTAGAGCATGCAATTTCTTTTCGAACTCCTTTGCATGCTCCTCCAGCTCTGAGAATTTATTCTCAATAGAATCCACCCTTCTGTTAATGGCTTCAGAAACCTCTACCAGGGTCTCGTTCGTGGCTTTATTTGACTCCAGTATTTCGGTTACAAGCTTTTCCTGCATCTGCTTAGAGTTCTGTTTTATTTCAGTTATTTCGGCTACAAGCTTGTCACTGTTGATCCTTGATGCCTCCTGCATCTGCGGAGAGTTTTGTTTTATTTCAGTTATTTCGGCTACAAGCTTTTCCTGCATATGCTGAGCTTCGGCTACAAGCTTTTCTTGTATCTGCTGAGAGTTCTGTTTTATTTCGATCATCATAGCAGCAAACATTGAATTTATGTCCATGCTGCTGGTAGTGGCAGGAGGGCATACCTGCACATCGTCTTTGTCATCAAACTCGTATGTACCGATGTCCATGCCGCGATTCTTAAACTCATCTATCAGCCTCTTCTGCAGTTCAGCCTTGTTACCTGCAGTTGGCAATTCCACCTTACTGAGCTCCTTTTTCAGCTGTTCAACTTTTAGCTCATCAAATTTCATGATTATTTATTTTTTTTTTTTCCTCTTAATGTCCTTTTTTCCTTAAATTGCAATATACTCTTAATTATTTTTGCAATACCATTTCTGACACCAATTGTTACGTTTTTAAACCTTTTCGTAAAGACGGTTTTATTACTTATCCTTCAAAGATTCGTTTTATTGCATCAAATTAAAACAAGGAGAAATTAATTTAGAAACATAATGCGGAAACACTTTATTTATTACTTTATTAACACGAGTATTTGTACTACTAAACACTTAGCGATGTTAACACGTCTATACTTGAAATCATACTCTCTGACTGTCTGAGCTCTGGCAGCGTCTTTATATAGTAAAGTGACGTCGTCTGGTAACTTCGTGAAGCTTCTGCGCATGGTGGTTGTTAGTTGTACTTTACTTAACATGTAGCTATATACGTGTGTTTGCATACATGACAATGCTGAATTGTGTGTTTTGCTTATGGTAACTATGTGTGGTTGTATGTATGAGTGTTTTGTGTGTTGTGTAGTTTTTGTTTCTTCTTCTGCTATGTGTATATGGCTGTGTATACTTGTAAACCTGTTTAGCTTTATTAGCAGCGAATACTTGCGTACAAGTTGCTACGTTTTTCGTTGTTGTTATTTACACTTATTATTGGCACAGCCTCGAATGATCTTGTATATTCCAGAGTATTCCATTTCCGTTAATTTGAATATCATCTATATTGCGTTGACCAGGGGTGTAACATCTTGACAACTAGAGATTAATTGGCAGTGCTGCCAAGTACATATAGCCACATTATCGTTTTATTTAAATCTATTTCTAATCTTTGTAACACTGCCGCCCCTTATGCCTATTTGATCCGAATAGGCATACAATCACCTCTTCCATAGTGCACCAATCGTTCGAGATGTACCATTTTCATTTTCGACCTTGGGCTATTATGCTTCTGTATCCGGTATACAATGTCATTCACTCTCTTAATCACTTTATACGGGAAATACCAGTGAATCTGTAATTTTAGGGACAATCCTTTTTTCCGTTGTGGGTTATAAAGTAAAACCAATTGTCCTTCCATAAATCCCTCCGAATTTGCATTTCCCTGAATATGGCAGACTTGAAACTCCTTCCTTGGTCGGAATGTAATTCTATTGGGGCACCACAGCGATATACCAAGTTGTTGATGAATGAATTTACAACTGTCTTTGCTTCCTGGTTAGGTATAGCATATACCTCTGGCCATTAACTGAAATAGTCCATTACCACAAGTACATAACGATTTCCGGCTTCGGTGACGGGAAAGGGACCTACTACATCCATTGCGTTTCGCTCGAATGGTGCTCCTAAATTGTATTCTTGTAGCTGTCCCCGGCTTCTTCTTACTGGGCCTTTGGCTGCTATGCACTGTGGGCAGTTTGCTATCCATTCGGCTACGGCTTGTTGACATCCAACCCAATAAAACCGCTGCTTCAGTTTATCAAGTGTTTTTGTTACTCCAAGATGACCGCCACTAGGTCCATTATGAAGCTCCTGTAAAACGTTACTTATCTTGGAGTATGGCACAGCTATTAAATTTGTTGTTTTGCCATCTACACTTTCCCATACGCGGTATAAACACCCTTTTATTACCTTGTGGCTGTTCCACTGAGCTCAATAAGATTTGGCAAGTGGGTTTTCATCCGAAATTTCATTCCGGGACGGTCGTCTGTCCTCTTCTTTGGCCGCTATAACTTTCCTTAGTATGCTGTCGTCCCTCTGTACCGCTGACCAGTCTTCGTCAGGGCCGATGTGCATTAGCCGAACATCAACAACGCCTTCCTTTTGTTCGGTTCTAACACAATGTTTACACTGTAAACAGCAGGGTCTTGTTGAAAGAGCATCCGCATTGTTATGCTTTGTGCCACTTCTATGCTCAATGCTGTTTCTTGGTGGCGACACAGATCTACCTCTTTCTTGATGCTTTGCAGCTGCGCTGAAAATTACCGATCTTTCTGCAGTTAAAGCACTTAGGCTTTTCTTTGGTAGCACTTTCTGCCAGCAGTTGTCGCATTGCCTCCTTAAAGCTAGCAACTAGGCTGTTATCCTCCTCAGACAAAAGTTCCACATTCCGCACTCTACCTCTCTTCCTTGATGCTATGCAGCTGCCCTGAAAATGACCGATCTTTCCGCAGTTAAAGCACTTAGGCTTTTCTTTGGTAGCATTTTCTGCCAGCAGTTGTCTCATTGCCTCCTTAAAGCTAGCAACTAGGTTGTTATCCTCCTCAGACAAAACCTCCACATTCCGCACTTTACATATCTGTGGCTTGAAAACAATCCTTGCAGTCTCTTGAGCCAGCGCAAATGAAACAGTTTCAGCGAAAGTGGATTTCTGCGTAGCGCACACTGCCAGTTTAACATCAGAGTCGCGAATGCCGTTAACGAAAGCCTCAGTTTCAAAGTGGTCCAGGAACGGGTGACTCTTGCCTGGATATGTGAGCTGCACTAAACGCTCGATTTCCATTGCGAAATCTTGTAGAGATTCGTTAGGCTTCTGAACTCTACATCGCAATTCCATTCTGTATAAATCGCGGTTGTGCTCACCACCATACTTGCGCTGCAATGCTGCCACTATTTCATTATAGTTGTTTCTGCTGCTTACTGGCACAGGCTCAAGTACCTCTGCGGCTGTACCCTTTAAGGCCAAAATCAACTCTATGGCCATTTCTTCAGCATCCCTTCCATTTCTGCTAGCAATGGTTATGCACTTTGTCCTCTAGAGCATGCAATTTCTTTTCGAACTCCTTTGCATGCTCCTCCAGCTCTGAGAATTTATTCTCAATAGAATCCACCCTTCTGTTAATGGCTTCAGAAACCTCTACCAGGGTCTCGTTCGTGGCTTTATTTGACTCCAGTATTTCGGTTACAAGCTTTTCCTGCATCTGCTTAGAGTTCTGTTTTATTTCAGTTATTTCGGCTACAAGCTTGTCACTGTTGATCCTTGATGCCTCCTGCATCTGCGGAGAGTTTTGTTTTATTTCAGTTATTTCGGCTACAAGCTTTTCCTGCATATGCTGAGCTTCGGCTACAAGCTTTTCTTGTATCTGCTGAGAGTTCTGTTTTATTTCGATCATCATAGCAGCAAACATTGAATTTATGTCCATGCTGCTGGTAGTGGCAGGAGGGCATACCTGCACATCGTCTTTGTCATCAAACTCGTATGTACCGATGTCCATGCCGCGATTCTTAAACTCATCTATCAGCCTCTTCTGCAGTTCAGCCTTGTTACCTGCAGTTGGCAATTCCACCTTACTGAGCTCCTTTTTCAGCTGTTCAACTTTTAGCTCATCAAATTTCATGATTATTTATTTTTTTTTTTTTCCTCTTAATGTCCTTTTTTCCTTAAATTGCAATATACTCTTAATTATTTTTGCAATACCATTTCTGACACCAATTGTTACGTTTTTAGACCTTTTCGTAAAGACGGTTTTATTACTTATCCTTCAAAGATTCGTTTTATTGCATCAAATTAAAACAAGGAGAAATTAATTTAGAAACATAATGCGGAAACACTTTATTTATTACTTTATTAACACGAGTATTTGTACTACTAAACACTTAGCGATGTTAACACGTCTATACTTGAAATCATACTCTCTGACTGTCTGAGCTCTGGCAGCGTCTTTATATAGTAAAGTGACGTCGTCTGGTAACTTCGTGAAGCTTCTGCGCATGGTGGTTGTTAGTTGTACTTTACTTAACATGTAGCTATATACGTGTGTTTGCATACATGACAATGCTGAATTGTGTGTTTTGCTTATGGTAACTATGTGTGGTTGTATGTATGAGTGTTTTGTGTGTTGTGTAGTTTTTGTTTCTTCTTCTGCTATGTGTATATGGCTGTGTATACTTGTAAACCTGTTTAGCTTTATTAGCAGCGAATACTTGCGTACAAGTTGCTACGTTTTTCGTTGTTGTTATTTACACTTATTATTGGCACAGCCTCGAATGATCTTGTATATTCCAGAGTATTCCATTTCCGTTAATTTGAATATCATCTATATTGCGTTGACCAGGGGTGTAACATCTTGACAACTAGAGATTAATTGGCAGTGCTGCCAAGTACATATAGCCACATTATCGTTTTATTTAAATCTATTTCTAATCTTTGTAACACTGCCGCCCCTTATGCCTATTTGATCCGAATAGGCATACAATCACCTCTTCCATAGTGCACCAATCGTTCGAGATGTACCATTTTCATTTTCGACCTTGGGCTATTATGCTTCTGTATCCGGTATACAATGTCATTCACTCTCTTAATCACTTTATACGGGAAATACCAGTGAATCTGTAATTTTAGGGACAATCCTTTTTTCCGTTGTGGGTTATAAAGTAAAACCAATTGTCCTTCCATAAATCCCTCCGAATTTGCATTTCCCTGAATATGGCAGACTTGAAACTCCTTCCTTGGTCGGAATGTAATTCTATTGGGGCACCACAGCGATATACCAAGTTGTTGATGAATGAATTTACAACTGTCTTTGCTTCCTGGTTAGGTATAGCATATACCTCTGGCCATTAACTGAAATAGTCCATTACCACAAGTACATAACGATTTCCGGCTTCGGTGACGGGAAAGGGACCTACTACATCCATTGCGTTTCGCTCGAATGGTGCTCCTAAATTGTATTCTTGTAGCTGTCCCCGGCTTCTTCTTACTGGGCCTTTGGCTGCTATGCACTGTGGGCAGTTTGCTATCCATTCGGCTACGGCTTGTTGACATCCAACCCAATAAAACCGCTGCTTCAGTTTCTCAAGTGTTTTTGTTACTCCAAGATGACCGCCACTAGGTCCATTATGAAGCTCCTGTAAAACGTTACTTATCTTGGAGTATGGCACAGCTATTAAATTTGTTGTTTTGCCATCTACACTTTCCCATACGCGGTATAAACACCCTTTTATTACCTTGTGGCTGTTCCACTGAGCTCAATAAGATTTGGCAAGTGGGTTTTCATCCGAAATTTCATTCCGGGACGGTCGTCTGTCCTCTTCTTTGGCCGCTATAACTTTCCTTAGTATGCTGTCGTCCCTCTGTACCGCTGACCAGTCTTCGTCAGGGCCGATGTGCATTAGCCGAACATCAACAACGCCTTCCTTTTGTTCGGTTCTAACACAATGTTTACACTGTAAACAGCAGGGTCTTCTTGAAAGAGCATCCGCATTGTTATGCTTTGTGCCACTTCTATGCTCAATGCTGTTTCTTGGTGGCGAAACAGATCTACCTCTTTCTTGATGCTTTGCAGCTGCGCTGAAAATTACCGATCTTTCTGCAGTTAAAGCACTTAGGCTTTTCTTTGGTAGCACTTTCTGCCAGCAGTTGTCGCATTGCCTCCTTAAAGCTAGCAACTAGGCTGTTATCCTCCTCAGACAAAAGTTCCACATTCCGCACTCTACCTCTCTTCCTTGATGCTATGCAGCTGCCCTGAAAATGACCGATCTTTCCGCAGTTAAAGCACTTAGGCTTTTCTTTGGTAGCATTTTCTGCCAGCAGTTGTCTCATTGCCTCCTTAAAGCTAGCAACTAGGTTGTTATCCTCCTCAGACAAAACCTCCACATTCCGCACTTTACATATCTGTGGCTTGAAAACAATCCTTGCAGTCTCTTGAGCCAGCGCAAATGAAACAGTTTCAGCGAAAGTGGATTTCTGCGTAGCGCACACTGCCAGTTTAACATCAGAGTCGCGAATGCCGTTAACGAAAGCCTCAGTTTCAAAGTGGTCCAGGAACGGGTGACTCTTGCCTGGATATGTGAGCTGCACTAAACGCTCGATTTCCATTGCGAAATCTTGTAGAGATTCGTTAGGCTTCTGAACTCTACATCGCAATTCCATTCTGTATAAATCGCGGTTGTGCTCACCACCATACTTGCGCTGCAATGCTGCCACTATTTCATTATAGTTGTTTCTGCTGCTTACTGGCACAGGCTCAAGTACCTCTGCGGCTGTACCCTTTAAGGCCAAAATCAACTCTATGGCCATTTCTTCAGCATCCCTTCCATTTCTGCTAGCAATGGTTATGCACTTTGTCCTCTAGAGCATGCAATTTCTTTTCGAACTCCTTTGCATGCTCCTCCAGCTCTGAGAATTTATTCTCAATAGAATCCACCCTTCTGTTAATGGCTTCAGAAACCTCTACCAGGGTCTCGTTCGTGGCTTTATTTGACTCCAGTATTTCGGTTACAAGCTTTTCCTGCATCTGCTTAGAGTTCTGTTTTATTTCAGTTATTTCGGCTACAAGCTTGTCACTGTTGATCCTTGATGCCTCCTGCATCTGCGGAGAGTTTTGTTTTATTTCAGTTATTTCGGCTACAAGCTTTTCCTGCATATGCTGAGCTTCGGCTACAAGCTTTTCTTGTATCTGCTGAGAGTTCTGTTTTATTTCGATCATCATAGCAGCAAACATTGAATTTATGTCCATGCTGCTGGTAGTGGCAGGAGGGCATACCTGCACATCGTCTTTGTCATCAAACTCGTATGTACCGATGTCCATGCCGCGATTCTTAAACTCATCTATCAGCCTCTTCTGCAGTTCAGCCTTGTTACCTGCAGTTGGCAATTCCACCTTACTGAGCTCCTTTTTCAGCTGTTCAACTTTTAGCTCATCAAATTTCATGATTATTTATTTTTTTTTTTTTTCCTCTTAATGTCCTTTTTTCCTTAAATTGCAATATACTCTTAATTATTTTTGCAATACCATTTCTGACACCAATTGTTACGTTTTTAGACCTTTTCGTAAAGACGGTTTTATTACTTATCCTTCAAAGATTCGTTTTATTGCATCAAATTAAAACAAGGAGAAATTAATTTAGAAACATAATGCGGAAACACTTTATTTATTACTTTATTAACACGAGTATTTGTACTACTAAACACTTAGCGATGTTAACACGTCTATACTTGAAATCATACTCTCTGACTGTCTGAGCTCTGGCAGCGTCTTTATATAGTAAAGTGACGTCGTCTGGTAACTTCGTGAAGCTTCTGCGCATGGTGGTTGTTAGTTGTACTTTACTTAACATGTAGCTATATACGTGTGTTTGCATACATGACAATGCTGAATTGTGTGTTTTGCTTATGGTAACTATGTGTGGTTGTATGTATGAGTGTTTTGTGTGTTGTGTAGTTTTTGTTTCTTCTTCTGCTATGTGTATATGGCTGTGTATACTTGTAAACCTGTTTAGCTTTATTAGCAGCGAATACTTGCGTACAAGTTGCTACGTTTTTCGTTGTTGTTATTTACACTTATTATTGGCACAGCCTCGAATGATCTTGTATATTCCAGAGTATTCCATTTCCGTTAATTTGAATATCATCTATATTGCGTTGACCAGGGGTGTAACATCTTGACAACTAGAGATTAATTGGCAGTGCTGCCAAGTACATATAGCCACATTATCGTTTTATTTAAATCTATTTCTAATCTTTGTAACACTGCCGCCCCTTATGCCTATTTGATCCGAATAGGCATACAATCACCTCTTCCATAGTGCACCAATCGTTCGAGATGTACCATTTTCATTTTCGACCTTGGGCTATTATGCTTCTGTATCCGGTATACAATGTCATTCACTCTCTTAATCACTTTATACGGGAAATACCAGTGAATCTGTAATTTTAGGGACAATCCTTTTTTCCGTTGTGGGTTATAAAGTAAAACCAATTGTCCTTCCATAAATCCCTCCGAATTTGCATTTCCCTGAATATGGCAGACTTGAAACTCCTTCCTTGGTCGGAATGTAATTCTATTGGGGCACCACAGCGATATACCAAGTTGTTGATGAATGAATTTACAACTGTCTTTGCTTCCTGGTTAGGTATAGCATATACCTCTGGCCATTAACTGAAATAGTCCATTACCACAAGTACATAACGATTTCCGGCTTCGGTGACGGGAAAGGGACCTACTACATCCATTGCGTTTCGTTCGAATGGTGCTCCTAAATTGTATTCTTGTAGCTGTCCCCGGCTTCTTCTTACTGGGCCTTTGGCTGCTATGCACTGTGGGCATTTTGCTATCCATTCGGCTACGGCTTGTTGACATCCAACCCAATAAAACCGCTGCTTCAGTTTATCAAGTGTTTTTGTTACTCCAAGATGACCGCCACTAGGTCCATTATGAAGCTCCTGTAAAACGTTACTTATCTTGGAGTATGGCACAGCTATTAAATTTGTTGTTTTGCCATCTACACTTTCCCATACGCGGTATAAACACCCTTTTATTACCTTGTGGCTGTTCCACTGAGCTCAATAAGATTTGGCAAGTGGGTTTTCATCCGAAATTTCATTCCGGGACGGTCGTCCGTCCTCTTCTTTGGCCGCTATAACTTTCCTTAGTATGCTGTCGTCCCTCTGTACCGCTGACCAGTCTTCGTCAGGGCCGATGTGCATTAGCCGAACATCAACAACGCCTTCCTTTTGTTCGGTTCTAACACAATGTTTACACTGTAAACAGCAGGGTCTTGTTGAAAGAGCATCCGCATTGTTATGCTTTGTGCCACTTCTATGCTCAATGCTGTTTCTTGGTGGCGACACAGATCTACCTCTTTCTTGATGCTTTGCAGCTGCGCTGAAAATTACCGATCTTTCTGCAGTTAAAGCACTTAGGCTTTTCTTTGGTAGCACTTTCTGCCAGCAGTTGTCGCATTGCCTCCTTAAAGCTAGCAACTAGGCTGTTATCCTCCTCAGACAAAAGTTCCACATTCCGCACTCTACCTCTCTTCCTTGATGCTATGCAGCTGCCCTGAAAATGACCGATCTTTCCGCAGTTAAAGCACTTAGGCTTTTCTTTGGTAGCATTTTCTGCCAGCAGTTGTCTCATTGCCTCCTTAAAGCTAGCAACTAGGTTGTTATCCTCCTCAGACAAAACCTCCACATTCCGCACTTTACATATCTGTGGCTTGAAAACAATCCTTGCAGTCTCTTGAGCCAGCGCAAATGAAACAGTTTCAGCGAAAGTGGATTTCTGCGTAGCGCACACTGCCAGTTTAACATCAGAGTCGCGAATGCCGTTAACGAAAGCCTCAGTTTCAAAGTGGTCCAGGAACGGGTGACTCTTGCCTGGATATGTGAGCTGCACTAAACGCTCGATTTCCATTGCGAAATCTTGTAGAGATTCGTTAGGCTTCTGAACTCTACATCGCAATTCCATTCTGTATAAATCGCGGTTGTGCTCACCACCATACTTGCGCTGCAATGCTGCCACTATTTCATTATAGTTGTTTCTGCTGCTTACTGGCACAGGCTCAAGTACCTCTGCGGCTGTACCCTTTAAGGCCAAAATCAACTCTATGGCCATTTCTTCAGCATCCCTTCCATTTCTGCTAGCAATGGTTATGCACTTTGTCCTCTAGAGCATGCAATTTCTTTTCGAACTCCTTTGCATGCTCCTCCAGCTCTGAGAATTTATTCTCAATAGAATCCACCCTTCTGTTAATGGCTTCAGAAACCTCTACCAGGGTCTCGTTCGTGGCTTTATTTGACTCCAGTATTTCGGTTACAAGCTTTTCCTGCATCTGCTTAGAGTTCTGTTTTATTTCAGTTATTTCGGCTACAAGCTTGTCACTGTTGATCCTTGATGCCTCCTGCATCTGCGGAGAGTTTTGTTTTATTTCAGTTATTTCGGCTACAAGCTTTTCCTGCATATGCTGAGCTTCGGCTACAAGCTTTTCTTGTATCTGCTGAGAGTTCTGTTTTATTTCGATCATCATAGCAGCAAACATTGAATTTATGTCCATGCTGCTGGTAGTGGCAGGAGGGCATACCTGCACATCGTCTTTGTCATCAAACTCGTATGTACCGATGTCCATGCCGCGATTCTTAAACTCATCTATCAGCCTCTTCTGCAGTTCAGCCTTGTTACCTGCAGTTGGCAATTCCACCTTACTGAGCTCCTTTTTCAGCTGTTCAACTTTTAGCTCATCAAATTTCATGATTATTTATTTATTTTTTTTTTCCTCTTAATGTCCTTTTTTCCTTAAATTGCAATATACTCTTAATTATTTTTGCAATACCATTTCTGACACCAATTGTTACGTTTTTAGACCTTTTCGTAAAGACGGTTTTATTACTTATCCTTCAAAGATTCGTTTTATTGCATCAAATTAAAACAAGGAGAAATTAATTTAGAAACATAATGCGGAAACACTTTATTTATTACTTTATTAACACGAGTATTTGTACTACTAAACACTTAGCGATGTTAACACGTCTATACTTGAAATCATACTCTCTGACTGTCTGAGCTCTGGCAGCGTCTTTATATAGTAAAGTGACGTCGTCTGGTAACTTCGTGAAGCTTCTGCGCATGGTGGTTGTTAGTTGTACTTTACTTAACATGTAGCTATATACGTGTGTTTGCATACATGACAATGCTGAATTGTGTGTTTTGCTTATGGTAACTATGTGTGGTTGTATGTATGAGTGTTTTGTGTGTTGTGTAGTTTTTGTTTCTTCTTCTGCTATGTGTATATGGCTGTGTATACTTGTAAACCTGTTTAGCTTTATTAGCAGCGAATACTTGCGTACAAGTTGCTACGTTTTTCGTTGTTGTTATTTACACTTATTATTGGCACAGCCTCGAATGATCTTGTATATTCCAGAGTATTCCATTTCCGTTAATTTGAATATTATCTATATTGCGTTGACCAGGGGTGTAACATCTTGACAACTAGAGATTAATTGGCAGTGCTGCCAAGTACATATAGCCACATTATCGTTTTATTTAAATCTATTTCTAATCTTTGTAACACTGCCGCCCCTTATGCCTATTTGATCCGAATAGGCATACAATCACCTCTTCCATAGTGCACCAATCGTTCGAGATGTACCATTTTCATTTTCGACCTTGGGCTATTATGCTTCTGTATCCGGTATACAATGTCATTCACTCTCTTAATCACTTTATACGGGAAATACCAGTGAATCTGTAATTTTAGGGACAATCCTTTTTTCCGTTGTGGGTTATAAAGTAAAACCAATTGTCCTTCCATAAATCCCTCCGAATTTGCATTTCCCTGAATATGGCAGACTTGAAACTCCTTCCTTGGTCGGAATGTAATTCTATTGGGGCACCACAGCGATATACCAAGTTGTTGATGAATGAATTTACAACTGTCTTTGCTTCCTGGTTAGGTATAGCATATACCTCTGGCCATTAACTGAAATAGTCCACTACCACAAGTACATAACGATTTCCGGCTTCGCTGACGGGAAAGGGACCTACTACATCCATTGCGTTTCGCTCGAATGGTGCTCCTAAATTGTATTCTTGTAGCTGTCCCCGGCTTCTTCTTACTGGGCCTTTGGCTGCTATGCACTGTGGGCAGTTTGCTATCCATTCGGCTACGGCTTGTTGACATCCAACCCAATAAAACCGCTGCTTCAGTTTCTCAAGTGTTTTTGTTACTCCAAGATGACCGCCACTAGGTCCATTGTGAAGCTCCTGTAAAACGTTACTTATCTTGGAGTATGGCACAGCTATTAAATTTGTTGTTTTGCCATCTACACTTTCCCATACGCGGTATAAACACCCTTTTATTACCTTGTGGCTGTTCCACTGAGCTCAATAAGATTTGGCAAGTGGGTTTTCATCCGAAATTTCATTCCGGGACGGTCGTCTGTCCTCTTCCTTGGCCGCTATAACTTTCCTTAGTATGCTGTCGTCCCTCTGTACCGCTGACCAGTCTTCGTCAGGGCCGATGTGCATTAGCCGAACATCAACAACGCCTTCCTTTTGTTCGGTTCTAACACAATGTTTACACTGTAAACAGCAGGGTCTTGTTGAAAGAGCATCCGCATTGTTATGCTTTGTGCCACTTCTATGCTCAATGCTGTTTCTTGGTGGCGAAACAGATCTACCTCTTTCTTGATGCTTTGCAGCTGCGCTGAAAATTACCGATCTTTCTGCAGTTAAAGCACTTAGGCTTTTCTTTGGTAGCACTTTCTGCCAGAAGTTGTCGCATTGCCTCCTTAAAGCTAGCAACTAGGCTGTTATCCTCCTCAGACAAAAGTTCCACATTCCGCACTCTACCTCTCTTCCTTGATGCTATGCAGCTGCCCTGAAAATGACCGATCTTTCCGCAGTTAAAGCACTTAGGCTTTTCTTTGGTAGCATTTTCTGCCAGCAGTTGTCTCATTGCCTCCTTAAAGCTAGCAACTAGGTTGTTATCCTCCTCAGACAAAACCTCCACATTCCGCACTTTACATATCTGTGGCTTGAAAACAATCCTTGCAGTCTCTTGAGCCAGCGCAAATGAAACAGTTTCAGCGAAAGTGGATTTCTGCGTAGCGCACACTGCCAGTTTAACATCAGAGTCGCGAATGCCGTTAACGAAAGCCTCAGTTTCAAAGTGGTCCAGGAACGGGTGACTCTTGCCTGGATATGTGAGCTGCACTAAACGCTCGATTTCCATTGCGAAATCTTGTAGAGATTCGTTAGGCTTCTGAACTCTACATCGCAATTCCATTCTGTATAAATCGCGGTTGTGCTCACCACCATACTTGCGCTGCAATGCTGCCACTATTTCATTATAGTTGTTTCTGCTGCTTACTGGCACAGGCTCAAGTACCTCTGCGGCTGTACCCTTTAAGGCCAAAATCAACTCTATGGCCATTTCTTCAGCATCCCTTCCATTTCTGCTAGCAATGGTTATGCACTTTGTCCTCTAGAGCATGCAATTTCTTTTCGAACTCCTTTGCATGCTCCTCCAGCTCTGAGAATTTATTCTCAATAGAATCCACCCTTCTGTTAATGGCTTCAGAAACCTCTACCAGGGTCTCGTTCGTGGCTTTATTTGACTCCAGTATTTCGGTTACAAGCTTTTCCTGCATCTGCTTAGAGTTCTGTTTTATTTCAGTTATTTCGGCTACAAGCTTGTCACTGTTGATCCTTGATGCCTCCTGCATCTGCGGAGAGTTTTGTTTTATTTCAGTTATTTCGGCTACAAGCTTTTCCTGCATATGCTGAGCTTCGGCTACAAGCTTTTCTTGCATCTGCTGAGAGTTCTGTTTTATTTCGATCATCATAGCAGCAAACATTGAATTTATGTCCATGCTGCTGGTAGTGGCAGGAGGGCATACCTGCACATCGTCTTTGTCATCAAACTCGTATGTACCGATGTCCATGCCGCGATTCTTAAACTCATCTATCAGCCTCTTCTGCAGTTCAGCCTTGTTACCTGCAGTTGGCAATTCCACCTTACTGAGCTCCTTTTTCAGCTGTTCAACTTTTAGCTCATCAAATTTCATGATTATTTATTTATTTTTTTTTCCTCTTAATGTCCTTTTTTCCTTAAATTGCAATATACTCTTAATAATTTTTGCAATACCACTTCTGACACCAATTGTTACGTTTTTAGACCTTTTCGTAAAGACGGTTTTATTACTTATCCTTCAAAGATTCGTTTTATTGCATCAAATTAACACAAGGAGAAATTAATTTAGAAACATAATGCGGAAACACTTTATTTATTACTTTATTAACACGAGTATTTGTACTACTAAACACTTAGCGATGTTAACACGTCTATACTTGAAATCATACTCTCTGACTGTCTGAGCTCTGGCAGCGTCTTTATATAGTAAAGTGACGTCGTCTGGTAACTTCGTGAAGCTTCTGCGCATGGTGGTTGTTAGTTGTACTTTACTTAACATGTAGCTATATACGTGTGTTTGCATACATGACAATGCTGACTTGTGTGTTTTGCTTATGGTAACTATGTGTGGTTGTATGTATGAGTGTTTTGTGTGTTGTGTAGTTTTTGTTTCTTCTTCTGCTATGTGTATATGGCTGTGTATACTTGTAAACCTGTTTAGCTTTATTAGCAGCGAATACTTGCGTACAAGTTGCTACGTTTTTCGTTGTTGTTATTTACACTTATTATTGGCACAGCCTCGAATGATCTTGTATATTCCAGAGTATTCCATTTCCGTTAATTTGAATATTATCTATATTGCGTTGACCAGGGGTGTAACATCTTGACAACTAGAGATTAATTGGCAGTGCTGCCAAGTACATATAGCCACATTATCGTTTTATTTAAATCTATTTCTAATCTTTGTAACACTGCCGCCCCTTATGCCTATTTGATCCGAATAGGCATACAATCACCTCTTCCATAGTGCACCAATCGTTCGAGATGTACCATTTTCATTTTCGACCTTGGGCTATTATGCTTCTGTATCCGGTATACAATGTCATTCACTCTCTTAATCACTTTATACGGGAAATACCAGTGAATCTGTAATTTTAGGGACAATCCTTTTTTCCGTTGTGGGTTATAAAGTAAAACCAATTGTCCTTCCATAAATCCCTCCGAATTTGCATTTCCCTGAATATGGCAGACTTGAAACTCCTTCCTTGGTCGGAATGTAATTCTATTGGGGCACGACAGCGATATACCAAGTTGTTGATGAATGAATTTACAACTGTCTTTGCTTCCTGGTTAGGTATAGCATATACCTCTGGCCATTAACTGAAATAGTCCATTACCACAAGTACATAACGATTTCCGGCTTCGGTGACGGGAAAGGGACCTACTACATCCATTGCGTTTCGCTCGAATGGTGCTCCTAAATTGTATTCTTGTAGCTGTCCCCGGCTTCTTCTTACTGGGCCTTTGGCTGCTATGCACTGTGGGCAGTTTGCTATCCATTCGGCTACGGCTTGTTGACATCCAACCCAATAAAACCGCTGCTTCAGTTTCTCAAGTGTTTTTGTTACTCCAAGATGACCGCCACTAGGTCCATTATGAAGCTCCTGTAAAACGTTACTTATCTTGGAGTATGGCACAGCTATTAAATTTGTTGTTTTGCCATCTACACTTTCCCATACGCGGTATAAACACCCTTTTATTACCTTGAGGCTGTTCCACTGAGCTCTATAAGATTTGGCAAGTGGGTTTTCATCCGAAATTTCATTCCGGGACGGTCGTCTGTCCTCTTCTTTGGCCGCTATAATTTTCCTTAGTATGCTGTCGTCCCTCTGTACCGCTGACCAGTCTTCGTCAGGGCCGATGTGCATTAGCCGAACATCAACAACGCATTCCTTTTGTTCGGTTCTAACACAATGTTTACACTGTAAACAGCAGGGTCTTGTTGAAAGAGCATCCGCATTGTTGGCGCTTTGTGCCACTTCTATGCTCAATGCTGTTTCTTGGTGGCGAAACAGATCTACCTCTTTCTTGATGCTTTGCAGCTGCGCTGAAAATTACCGATCTTTCTGCAGTTAAAGCACTTAGGCTTTTCTTTGGTAACACTTTCTGCCAGCAGTTGTCGCATTGCCTCCTTAAAGCTAGCAACTAGGCTGTTATCCTCCTCAGACAAAACTTCCACATTCCGCACTCTACCTCTCTTCCTTGATGCTATGCAGCTGCCCTGAAAATGACCGATCTTTCCGCAGTTAAAGCACTTAGGCTTTTCTTTGGTAGCATTTTCTACCAGCAGTTGTCTCATTGCCTCCTTAAAGCTAGCAACTAGGTTGTTATCCTCCTCAGACAAAACCTCCACATTCCGCACTTTACATATCTGTGGCTTGAAAACAATCCTTGCAGTCTCTTGAGCCAGCGCAAATGAAACAGTTTCAGCGAAATGGATTTCTGCGTAGGGCACACTGCCAGTTTAACATCAGAGTCGCGAATGCCGTTAACGAAAGCCTCAGTTTCAAAGTGGTCCAGGAACGGGTGACTCTTGCCTGGATATGTGAGCTGCACTAAACGCTCGATTTCCATTGCGAAATCTTGTAGAGATTCGTTAGGCTTCTGAACTCTACATCGCAATTCCATTCTGTATAAATCGCGGTTGTGCTCACCACCATAGTTGCGCTGCAATGCTGCCACTATTTCATTATAGTTGTTTCTGCTGCTTACTGGCACAGGCTCAAGTACCTCTGCGGCTGTACCCTTTAAGGCCAAAATCAACTCTATGGCCTTTTCTTCAGCATCCCATTCATTTCTGCTAGCAACCGTCTCGAACTGGAAATTTAAGATGCCTAATGGTACGCTGCCGTCGAAGCATGGCGCTTTTATCCGCGCAGAAACCTCCGCAACTGCTCGTACTGACCCGCCACTACACTCCAGGTTATGCACTTTGTCCTCTAGAGCATGCAATTTCTCTTCGAACTCCTTTGCATTCTCCTCCAACTCTGAGAATTTATTCTCAATAGAATCCACCCTTCTGTTAATGGCTTCAGAAACCTCTACCAGGGTCTCGTTCGTGGCTTTATTTGACTCCTGTATTTCGGTTACAAGCTTTTCCTGCATCTGCTGAGAGTTCTGTTTTATTTTCAATTGTTACGTTTTTATACCTTTTCGTAAAAACGGTTTTATTACTTATCCTTCAAGGATTCGTTTTATTGCATCAAATTAAAACAAGGAGAAATTAATTTTAAAATATAATGCGGCAACACTTTATTTATTACTTTATTAACACGAGTATTTGTACTACTAAACACTTAGCGATGTTCACACGTCTATACTTGAAATCATACTCTCTGACTGTCTGAGCTCTGGCAGCGTATTTATATAGTAAAGTGACGTCATCTGGTAACTTCGTGAAGCTTCTGCGCATGGTTGTTGTTAGTTGTACTTTACTTAACATGTAGCTATATACGTGTGTTTGTATACATGACAATGCTGACTTGTGTGTTTTGCTTATGGTAACTATGTGTGGTTGTATGTATGAGTGTTTTGTGTGTTGTGTAGTTTTTGTTTCTTCTTCTGCTATGTGTATACGGCTGTGTATACTTGTAAACCTGTTTAGCTTTATTAGCAGCGAATACTTGCGTACAAGTTGCTACGTTTTTCGTTGTTGTTATTTACACTTATTATTGGCACAGCCTCGAATGATCTTGTATATTCCAGAGTATTCCATTTCCGTTAATTTGAATATTATCTATATTGCGTTGACCAGAGTTGTAACATCTTGACAACTAGAGATTAATTGGCAGTGCTGCCAAGTACATATAGCCACATTATCGTTTTATTTAAATATATTTCTAATCTTTGCAACACTGCCGCCCCTTATGCCTATTTGATCCGAATAGGCATACAATCACCTCTTCCACAGTGCACCAATCGTTCGAGATGTACCATTTTCATTTTCGACCTTGGGCTATTATGCTTCTGTATCCGGTATACAATGTCATTCACTCTCTTAATCACTTTATACGGGATATACCAGTGAATCTGTAATTTTAGGGACAATCCTTTTTTCCGTTTTGGGTTATAAAGTAAAACCAATTATCCTTCCGTAAATCCCTCCGAATTTGCTGCGCGGTCATACCTAGCCTTCATCTTGTCACTGACCATCTTGATTCTATTACGCAAGAACTCATGCAGTTCGTTTAAGTCGTCCTTCTCTTGGAACGTAATAGCTCCTTCTTCTACAGTTGGCTTAATACCAAATTCCAAATCACCAGGTAGTTTTCATTTCGTCCCGAAGATAATTTTGGCTGGCGTTCTCGATGTTGAGTCGTGTACAGCTGACCCTTATCTCATCAAAAATTTGGGGATGTGGTCGTCCCAATGCCTCTGATGGTTGCTTACTACTTTTCATAGATACTCTTCTAAAGTGCGATTGAATCTTTCTACCATGGCATCCGACTGTGGATGCAACGGCACCATTCTGGTTTTCTTTATCCCATATAACTCGCACATTTCCCTGAATATGGCAGACTTGAAACTCCTTCCTTGGTCGGAATGTAATTCTATTGGGGCACCACAGCGATATACCAAGTGTTGATGAATGAATTTACAACTGTCTTTGCTTCCTGGTTAGGTATAGCATATACCTCTGGCCATTAACTGAAATAGTCCATTACCACAAGTACATAACGATTTCCGGCTTCGGTGACGGGAAAGGGACCTACTACATCCATTGCGTTTCGCTCGAATGGTGCTCCTAAATTGTATTCTTGTAGCTGTCCCCGGCTTCTTCTTACTGGGCCTTTGGCTGCTATGCACTGTGGGCAGTTTGCTATCCATTCGGCTACGGCTTGTTGACATCCAACCCAATAAAACCGCTGCTTCAGTTTCTCAAGTGTTTTTGTTACTCCAAGATGACCGCCACTAGGTCCATTATGAAGCTCCTGTAAAACGTTACTTATCTTGGAGTATGGCACAGCTATTAAATTTGTTGTTTTGCCATCTACACTTTCCCATACGCGGTATAAACACCCTTTTATTACCTTGAGGCTGTTCCACTGAGCTCTATAAGATTTGGCAAGTGGGTTTTCATCCGAAATTTCATTCCGGGACGGTCGTCTGTCCTCTTCTTTGGCCGCTATAATTTTCCTTAGTATGCTGTCGTCCCTCTGTACCGCTGACCAGTCTTCGTCAGGGCCGATGTGCATTAGCCGAGCATCAACAACGCCTTCCTTTTGTTCGGTTCTACCACAATGTTTACACTGTAAACAGCAGGGTCTTATTGAAAGAGCATCCGCATTGTTGGCGCTTTGTGCCACTTCTATGCTCAATGCTGTTTCTTGGTGGCGAAACAGATCTACCTCTTTCTTGATGCTTTGCAGCTGCGCTGAAAATTACCGATCTTTCTGCAGTTAAAGCACTTAGGCTTTTCTTTGGTAGCACTTTCTGCCAGCAGTTGTCGCATTGCCTCCTTAAAGCTAGCAACTAGGCTGTTATCCTCCTCAGACAAAACTTCCACATTCCGCACTCTACCTCTCTTCCTTGATGCTATGCAGCTGCCCTGAAAATGACCGATCTTTCCGCAGTTAAAGCACTTAGGCTTTTCTTTGGTAGCATTTTCTGCCAGCAGTTGTCTCATTGCCTCCTTAAAGCTAGCAACTAGGTTGTTATCCTCCTCAGACAAAACCTCCACATTCCGCACTTTACATATCTGTGGCTTGAAAACAATCCTTGCAGTCTCTTGAGCCAGCGCAAATGAAACAGTTTCAGCGAAAGTGGATTTCTGCGTAGCGCACACTGCCAGTTTAACATCAGAGTCGCGAATGCCGTTAACGAAAGCCTCAGTTTCCAAGTGGTCCAGGAACGGGTGACTCTTGCCTGGATATGTGAGCTGCACTAAACGCTCGATTTCCATTGCGAAATCTTGTAGAGATTCGTTAGGCTTCTGAACTCTACATCGCAATTCCATTCTGTATAAATCGCGGTTGTGCTCACCACCATACTTGCGCTGCAATGCTGCCACTATTTCATTATAGTTGTTTCTGCTGCTTACTGGCACAGGCTCAAGTACCTCTGCGGCTGTACCCTTTAAGGCCAAAATCAACTCTATGGCCTTTTCTTCAGCATCCCTTCCATTTCTGCTAGCAATGGTTATGCACTTTGTCCTCTAGAGCATGCAATTTCTTTTCGAACTCCTTTGCATGCTCCTCCAGCTCTGAGAATTTATTCTCAATAGAATCCACCCTTCTGTTAATGGCTTCAGAAACCTCTACCAGGGTCTCGTTCGTGGCTTTATTTGACTCCAGTATTTCGGTTACAAGCTTTTCCTGCATCTGCTTAGAGTTCTGTTTTATTTCAGTTATTTCGGCTACAAGCTTGTCACTGTTGATCCTTGATGCCTCCTGCATCTGCGGAGAGTTTTGTTTTATTTCAGTTATTTCGGCTACAAGCTTTTCCTGCATCTGCTGAGCTTCGGCTACAAGCTTTTCTTGCATCTGCTGAGAGTTCTGTTTTATTTCGATCATCATAGCAGCAAACATTGAATTTATGTCCATGCTGCTGGTAGTGGCAGGAGGGCATACCTGCACATCGTCTTTGTCATCAAACTCGTATGTACCGATGTCCATGCCGCGATACTTAAACTCATCTATCAGCCTCTTCTGCAGTTCAGCCTTGTTACCTGCAGTTGGCAATTCCACCTTACTGAGCTCCTTTTTCAGCTGTTCAACTTTTAGCTCATCAAATTTCATGATTATTTATTTATTTTTTTTTCCTCTTAATGTCCTTTTTTCCTTAAATTGCAATATCCTCTTAATTAGTTTTGCAATACCACTTCTGACACCAATTGTTACGTTTTTAGACCTTTTCGTAAAGACGGTTTTATTACTTATCCTTCAAAAATTCGTTTTATTGCATCAAATTAAAACAAGGAGAAATTAATTTAGAAATATAATGCGGCAACACTTTATTTATTACTTTATTAACACGAGTATTTGTACTACTAAACACTTAGCGATGTTAACACGTCTATACTTGAAATCATACTCTCTGACAGTCTGAGCTCTGGCAGCGTATTTATATAGTAAAGTGACGTCGTCTGGTAACTTCGTGAAGCTTCTGCACATGGTTGTTGTTAGTTGTACTTTACTTAACATGTAGCTATATACGTGTGTTTGTATACATGACAATGCTGACTTGTGTGCTTTGCTTATGGTAACTATGTGTGGTTGTATGTATGAGTGTTCTGTGTGTTGTGTAGTTTTTGTTTCTTCTTCTGCTATGTGTATACGGCTGTGTATACTTGTAAACCTGTTTAGCTTTTTTAGCAGCGAATACTTGCGTACAAGTTGCTAGGTTTTTCGTTGTTGTTATTTACACTTATTATTGGCACAGCCTCGAATGATCTTGTATATTCCAGAGTATTCCATTTCCGTTAATTTGAATATTATCTATATTGTGTTGACCAGGGTTGTAACATTTTGACCACTACAGATTAATTGGCAGTGCTGCCAAGTAGATATAGCCACATTGTCGTTTTATTTAAATCTATTTCTAATCTTTGTAACACTGCCGCCCCTTATGCCTATTTGATCCGAATAGGCATACAATCACCTCTTGCATAGTGCACCAATCGTTCGAGATGTACCGTTTTCATTTTCGACCTTGGGCTATTATGCTTCTGTATCCGGTATACAACGTCATTGACTCTCTTAATCACTTTATACGGGAAATACAAGTGAATCTGTAATTTTGGGGACAATCCTTTTTTCCGTTGTGGGTTATAAAGTAAAACCAATTGTCCTTCCATAAATCCCTCCGAATTTGCTGCGCGGTCATACCTAGCCTTCATCTTGTCACTGACCATCTTGATTCTATTACGCATGAACTCATGCAGTTCGTTTAAGTCGTCCTTCTCTTGGAACGTAATAGCTCCTTCTTCTACAGTTGGCTTAATACCAAATTCCAATTCACCAGGTAGTTTTAATTCCGTCCCGAAGATAATTTTGGCTGGCGTTCTCGATGTTGAGTCGTGTACAGCTGACCTTTCTCTCATTAAAAATTTGTGGATGTGGTCGTCCCAATGCCTCTGATGGTTGCTTATTACTTTTCATAGGTACTCTTCTAAAGTGCGATTGAATCTTCTACCATGCCATCCGACTGTGGATGCAACGGCATCGTTCTGGTTTTCTTTATCCCATATAACTCGCACATTTCCCTGAATATGGCAGACTTGAAACTCCTTTCTTGGTCGGAATGTAATTCTATTGGGACACCACAGCGATATACCCAGTTGTTGATGAATGCATTTACAACTGTCTTTGCTTCCTGGTTAGGTATAGCATATACCTCTGGCCATTTACTGAAATAGTCCATTACCACAAATACATAACGATTTCCGGCTTCGGTGACGGGAAAGGGACCTGCTACATCCATTGCGATTCGCTCGAATAGTGCTCCTAAATTTTATTGTTGTAGCTGTCCCCGGCTTCTTCTTACTGGGCCTTTGGCTGCTATGCACTGTGGGCAGTTTGCTATCTATTCGGCTACGGCTTGTTGACATGCAACCCAATAAAAACGCTGCTTCAGTTTCTCAAGTGTTTTTGTTGCTCCAAGATGACCGCCACTAGGTCCATTATGAAACTCCTGTAAAACGTTACTTATCTTGGAGTATGGCACAACTATTAAATTTGTTGTTTTGCCATCTACACTTTCCCATACGCGGTATAACCACCCTTTTATTACCTTGACGCTGTTCCGCTGAGCCCAATAAGATTTGGCAAGTGGGTTTTCAGCCGAAATTTCATTCCGGGACGGTCGTCTGTCCTCTTCTTTGGCCGCTAAAATTTTCCTTATTATGCTGTCGTCCCTCTGTACCGCTGACCAGTCTTAATCAGGGCCGATCTGCATTAGCTGAACATCAACAACGCCTTCCTTTTGTTCGGTTCTAACACAATGTTTACACTGTAAACAGCAGGGTCTTCTTGAAAGAGCATCCGCATTGTTATGCTTTGTGCCACTTCTATACTCAATGCTGTTTCTTGGTGGCGAAACAGATCTACCTCTCTTTCTTGATGCTTTGCAGCTGCGCTGAAAATTACCGATCTTTCCGCAGTTAAAGCACTTAGGCTTTTCTTTGGTAGCACTTTCTGCCAGCAGTTGTCGCATTGCCTCCTTAAAGCTAGCAACTAGGTTGTTATCCTCCTCAGACAAAACTTCCACATTCCGCACTCTACCTCTCTTCCTTGATGCCATGCAGCTGCCCTGAAAATGACCGATCTTTCCGCAGTTAAAGCACTTAGGCTTTTCTTTGGTAGCATTTTCTGCCAGCAGTTGTCGCATTGCCTCCTTAAAGCTAGCAACTAGGTTGTTATCCTCCTCAGACAAAACCTCCACATTCCGCACTTTACATATCTGTGGCTTGAAAACAATCCTTGCAGTCTCTTGAGCCAGCGCAAATGAAACAGTTTCAGCGAAAGTGAATTTCTGCGTAGCGCACACCGCCAGTTTAACATCAGAGTCGCGAATGCCGTTAACGAAAGCCTCAGTTTCAAAGTGGTCCAGGAACGGGTGACTCTCGCCTGGATATGTGAGCTGCACTAAACGCTCGATTTTCATTGCGAAATCTTGTAGAGATTCGTTAAGCTTCTGAACTCTACATCGCAATTCCATTCTGTATAAATCGCGCTTGTGCTCACCACCATACTTGCGCTGCAATGCTGCCATTATTTCATTATAGTTGTTTCTGCTGCTTACTGGCACAGTCTCAAGTACCTCTGCGGCTGTACCCTTTAAGGCCAAAATCAACTCTATGGCCTTTTCTTCAGCATCCCATCCATTTCTGCTAGCAACCGTCTCGAACTGGAATTTGAAGATACCTAATGGTACGCTGCCGTCGAAGCATGGCGCTTTTATCCGCGCAGAAACCTCCGCAACTGCTCGTACTGACCCGCCACTACACTCCAGATTATGCACTTTGTCCTCTAGAGCATGCAATTTCTCTTCGAACTCTTTTGCATGCTCCTCCAGCTCTGAGAATTTATTCTCAATAGAATCCACCCTTCTGTTAATGGCTTCAGAAACCTCTACCAGGGTCTCGTTCGTGGCTTTACTTGACTCCTGTATTTCGATTACAAGCTTGTCCTGCATCTGCTGAGAGTTCTGTTTTATTTCAGTTATTTCGGCTACAAGCTTGTCACTGTTGATCCTTGATGCCTCCTGCATCTGCTGAGAGTTTTGTTTTATTTCAGTTATTTCGGCTACAAGCTTTTCCTGCATCTGCTGAGTTTCGGCTACAAGCTTTTCTTGCATCTGCTGATAGTTCTGTTTTATTTCGATCATCATCAGCAGCAAACATTGAATTTATGTCCATGCTGCTGGTAGTGGCAGGAGGGCATACCTGCACATCGTCTTTGTCATCAAACTCGTATGTCCCGATGTCCATGCCGCGTTTCTTAAACTCATCTATCAGCCTCTTCTGCAGTTCAGCCTTGTTACCTGCAGTTGGCAATTCCACCTTACTGAGCTCCTTTTTCAGCTGCTCCACTTTTAGCTCATCAAATTTCATGATTATTTATTTATTTTTCCCCCTCTTAATGTCCTTTTTTCCTTAAATTGCAATATCCTCTTAATTATTTTTGCAATCCCACTTCTGACACCAATTGTTATGTTTTTAGACCTTTTCGTAAAAACGGTTTTATTACTTATCCTTCAAGGATTCGTTTTATTGCATCAAATTAAAACAAGGGGAAATTAATTTTAGAAATATTATGCGGCAAAACTTTATTTATTACTTTATTAACACGAGTATTTGTACTACTATACACTTAGCGATGTTAACACGTCTATACTTGAAATCATACTCTCTGACTGTCTGAGCTCTGGCAGCGTATTTATATAGTAAAGTGACGTCATCTGGTAACTTCGTGAAGCTTCTGCGCATGGTTGTTGTTAGTTGTACTTTACTTAACATGTAGCTATATACGTGTGTTTGTATACATGACAATGCTGACTTGTGTGTTTTGCTTATGGTAACTATGTGTAGTTGTATGTATGAGTGTTCTGTGTGTTGTGTAGTTTTTGTTTCTTCTTCTGCTTTGTGTATACGGCTGTGTATACTTGTAAACCTGTTTAGCTTTATTAGCAGCGAATACTTGCGTACAAGTTGCTACGTTTTTCGTTGTTGTTATTTACACTTATTATTGGCACAGCCTCGAATGATCTTGTATATTCCAGAGTATTCCATTTCCGTTAATTTGAATATTATCTATATTGCGTTGACCAGGGTTGTAACATTTAGACAACTATAGATTAATTGGCAGTGCTGCCAAGTACATATAGCCACATTGTCGTTTTATTTAAATCCATTTCTAATCTTTGTAACACTGCCGCCCCTTATGCCTATTTGACCCGAATAGGCATACAATCACCTCTTCCATAGTGCGCCAATCGTTCGAGATGTACCATTTTCATTTTCGACCTTGGGCTATTATGCTTCTGTATCCGGTATACAACGTCATTCACTCTCTTAATCACTTTATACGGGAAATACCAGTGAATCTGTAATTTTGGGGACAATCCTTTTTTCCGTTGTGGGTTATAAAGTAAAACCAATTGTCCTTCCATAAATCCCTCCGAATTTGCTGCGCGGTCATACCTAGCCTTCATCTTGTCACTGACCGTCTTGATTCTATTACGCACGAACTCATGCAGTTCGTTTAAGTCGTCCTTTTCTTGGAACGTAATAGCTCCTTCTTCTACAGTTGGCTTAATACCAAATTCCAAATCACCAGGTAGTTTTAATTCCGTCCCGAAGATAATTTTGGCTGGCGTTCTCGATGTTGAGTCGTGTACAGCTGACTCATCAAAAATTTGGGGATGTGGTCGTCCCAATGCCTCTGATGGTTGCTTACTACTTTTCATAGGTACTCTTCTAAAGTGCGATTGTATCTTTCTACCATGCCATCCGACTATGGATGCAACGGCGTCGTTCTGGTTTTCTTTATCCCATATAACTCGCACATTTCCCTGAATATGGCAGACTTGAAACTCCTTCCTTGGTCGGAATGTAATTCTATTGGAACACCACAGCGATATACCCAGTTGTTGATGAATGCATTTCCAACTGTCTTTGCTTCCTGGTTAGGTATAGCATATACCTCTGGCCATTTACTGAAATAGTCCATTACCACATCTACATAACGATTTTCGGCTTCGGTGACGGGAAAGGGACCTGCTACATCCATCGCGTTTCGCTCGAATGGTGCTCCTAAATAGTATTGTTATAGCTGTCCCCGGCTTCTTCTTACTGGGCCTTTGGCTGCTATGCACTGTGGGCAGTTTGCTATCCATTCGGCTACGGCTTGTTGACATCCAACCCAATAAAACCGCTGCTTCAGTTTCTCAAGTGTTTTTGTTACTCCAAGATGACTGCTACTAGGTCCATTATGAAGCTCCTGTAAAACGTTACTTGTCTTGGAGTATGGCACAGCTATTAAATTTGTTGTTTTGCCATCTACACTTTCTCATACGCGGTATAAACACCCTTTTATTACCTTGAGGCTGTTCCACTGAGCCCAATAAGATTTGGAAAGTGGGGTTTCAGCCGAAATTTCATTCCGGGACGGTCGTCTGTCCTCTTCTTTGGCCGCTATAATTTTCCTTAGTATGCTGTCGTCCCTCTGTACCGCTGACCAGTCTTCATCAGCGCCGATGTGCATTAGCCGAACATAAAAAACGCCTTCCTTTTGCTCGGTTCTAACACCATTTTACACTCTAAACAGCAGGGTCTTCTTGAAAGAGCATCCGCATTGTTATGCTGTGTGCCCCTTCTATGCTCAATGCTGTTCCTTGGTGGCTAAACAGACCTACCTCTCTTCCTTGATGCTTTGCAGCTGCGCTGAAAATGACCGACCTTTCCGCAGTTAAAGCACTTAGGCTTTTCTGTGGTAGCACTTTCTGCCAGCAGTTGTCGCATTGTCTCCTTAAAGCTAGCAACTAGGTTGTTATCCTCCTCAGACAAAACTTCCACATTCCGCACTCTACCTCTCTTCCTTGATGCTTTGAAGCTGCGCTGAAAGTGACCGACCTTTCCGCAGTTAAAGTACTTAGGCTTTTCTTTGGTAGCATTTTCTGCCAGCACTTGTCGAATTGCCTCCTTAACGTTAGCAACTAGGTTGTTATCCTCCTCAGACAAAACCTCCACATTCCGCACTTTACATATCTTTGGCTTGAAAACCATCCTTGCAGTCTCTTGAGCCATCGCAAATGAAAGAGTTTTAGCAAAAGTGGATTTCTGTGTAGCGCACACCGACAGCTTAACATCAGAGTCGCGAATGCCGTTAACGAAAGCCTCAGTTTTAAAGTAGTCCAGGAACGGGTGACTCTCGCCTGGATATGTGAGCTGCACTAAACGCTCGATTTTCATTGCGAAATCTTGTAGAGATTCATTAGGCTTCTGAACTCTACATCGCAATTCCGTTCTGTATAAATCGCGCTTGTGCTCACCACCATACTTGCGCTGCAAAGCTGCCATTATTTCATTATAGTTGTTTCTGATGCTTACTGGCACAGTCTCAAGTAATTCTGCGGCTGTACCCTTTAAGGACAAAATCAACTCTATGGCCTTTTCTTCAGCATCCCATCCATTTCTGCTAGCAGTCTCGAACTGGAATTTGAAGATGCCTAATGGTACGCTGCCGTCGAAGCATGGCGCTTTTATCCGCGCAGAAACCTCCGCAACTGCTCGTACTGGCCCGCCGCTACACTCCAGGTTATGCACTTTGTCCTCTAGAGCATGCAATTTCTCTTCGAACTCCTTTGCATGCTCCTCCAGCTCTGAAAATGTATACTCAATAGAATCCACCCTCCTGTTAATGGCTTCAGAAACCTCTACCAGGGTCTCGTTTGTGGCTTTATTTGACTCCTGTATTTCGGCTACAAGCTTTTCCTGCATCTGCTGAGAGTTCTGTTTTATTTCAGTTATTTCGGCTACAAGCTTGTTACTGTTGATCCTCGATGCCTCCTGCATCTGCTGAGAGTATTGTTTTATTTCAGTTATTTCGGCTACAAGCTTTTCCTGCATCTGCTGAGTTTCGGCTACAAGCTTTTCTTGCATCTGCTGAGAATTCTGTTTTATTTCGATCATCATAGCAGCAAACATTGAATTTATGTCCATGCTGCTGGTAGTGGCAGGAGGGCATACCTCCACATCGTCTTTGTCCTCAAACTCGTATGTCCCGATGTCCATGCCGCGATTCTTAAACTCATCTATCAGTCTCTTCTGCAGTTCAGCCTTGTTACCTGCAGTTGGCAATTCCAGCTTACTGAGCTCCTTTTTCAGCTGTTCAATTTTTAGCTCATCAAATTTCATGATTATTTATTTATTTTTTTTTTCCTTTTAACATCCTTTTATTCCTTAAATTGCAATGTCCTTTTAATTATTTTTGCAATCCCACTTCTGACACCAACTGTTACGTTTTTAGACCTTTTCGTAAAAACGGTTTTATTACAAATTAATTTTAGAAATATAATGCGGCAACACTTTATTTATTACTTTATTAACACGAGTATTTGTACTACTAAACACTTAGCGATGTTAACACGTCTATAGTTGAAATCATACTCTCTGACAGTCTGAGCTCTGGCAGCGTATTTATATAGTAAAGTGACGTCGTCTGGTAACTTCGTGAAGCTTCTGCGCATGGTTGTTGTTAGTTGTACTTTACTTAACATGTAGCTATATACGTGTGTTTGTATACATGACAATGCTGACTTGTGTGTTTTGCTTATGGTAACTATGTGTGGTTGTATGTATGAGTGTTCGGTGTGTTTCTTTTTCTGCTATGTGTATATGGCTGTGTATACCTGTAAACCTGTATAGCTTTATTAGCAGCGAATACTTGCATACAAGATCATTAAGAATAACATCTCTTAGCATTTATGTTGCTAGGTTTTTCGTTGTTGTTATTTACACTTATTATTGGCACAGCCTCGAATGATCTTGTAAATTCCAGAGTATTCCATTTCCGTTAATTTGAATATTATCTATATTGTGTTGACCAGGGTTGTAACATTTTGACAACTAGAGATTAATTGGCAGTGCTGCCAAGTACATACATCCACATTTTTGTTTAATTTAAATCTATTTCTAATCTTTGTAACAATATATATATATATATATATATATATATATATATATATAGGTACATATATTATATATATATATATATATATATATATATATATATGTATATATATATATATATATATATATATATATGTATATATATATATATATATATATATATATGTACCATATATATATATATATATATATATATATATAGGTACATATATTATATATATATATATATATATATATATATATATATATATGTATATATATATATATATATATATATATGTATATATATATATATATATATATATATGTACCATATATATATATATATATATATATATATATATATATGTACCATTTATATATATATATATATATATATATATATATATATGTACCTATATATATATATATATATATATATATATATATGTACCTATATATATATATATATATATATATATATAGGTACATATATATATATATATATATATATATATATATATATAGGTACATATATATATATATATATATATATATATATAGGTACATATATATATATATATATATATGTATATATATATAGGTACATATATATATATATATATATATATATATATAGGTACATATATATATATATATATATATATATATATAGGTACATATATATATATATATATATATATATATATATAGGTACATATATATATATATATATATATATATATATATATATGTACCTATATATATATATATATATATATATATATATGTACCTATATATATATATATATATATATATATATATATATATATGTACCTATATATATATATATATATATATATATATATATGTATATATATATATGTATATATATATATATATATATATATATATATATATATGTATATATATATATGTACCTATATATATATATATATATATATATATATATATATATATATATAGATATATATATATATATATATATATATATATATATAGATATATATATATA
>OY776276.1:57584118-57709118 GCA_963675445.1 Linnaemya vulpina | reverse complement strand
AGAAATTTAAATATTAAAAGGAACAGAAACTCGTGTTCAAATGGTTTGCGCAAATGGCTGAAAAAAATACAATTATTACTGGACCTATAATTCTTGAAATTGCAGAACAATTTATAATTCATTTGGCCATTGATTTTAAACCGAATTCGGGATGGTGACATCGCAGGAAATGGTAGGAAAATAGTAGGTTCAGAAACGTTCAAGGAGATGCCAGTTCCGCCGACGTTGAAGCTGCCGCTCTTTTCAAAGAAAACGTCCTTCCAGATAAAAAATCTACAATGCCGATGTGTCTTGATTAATGTACAAGGTTATTTCTAATAAAACATATTCACCAGGTATTACAAACGTTCGCGAACAAAAAGTTCCAGAAAAACGCTTAACATTGCTTTTTATCTGTAATGCTACTGGTTCTTTTTTAAATTGAAAGTCGAAAAATCCACGATGTTTTCGTGGGAAGCAAATTCGTGTGGCCTACAAATTTAATACCTAAGCCTGGATGACTAGCATTATATGCTGCGAGATAATAAGGGAGCTGGATGAAATCTTTGCAAAGAAGAATAAAAAAATTTTGTTGCTGATTGGTAATGCATATTATTATAAATTAAACTTTACCCCAGCAAACATTGAAGTATTGTTCTTGATACCTAACACCACAAGCCTTATTCAGCCATTGGACCTGGGTAAAATACTTCTAGTTTCACTTATATTAAGTCCACAAGAAAATTTGTAATTGTTTTCTTTTAACAGGCATCATCCACTCGTTTAAAGCGCAGTATAGGAAGAGTTTAACTCGCAAGCAAGTACCAGCGATTGAAAGTGGTCGTATGTATACTTTTTTAAAAAAGTTCAGCAGCTTACATGCTTTGTATATTGTGAAACGGTCTTGGTCTTGTAACACAACAAACCATAAAAAATTGCTTCCGAGAATCGGGAATCGGACGAATGTGATGAAGAGTACTTTTGTAATTATTTTCATGGCGAAGAGAACGACTGCTTCGGAGAAATTAATGAAGAAGAAGTATTTAATGGAATCCTCTGTGAGGTGAATGAAGAGGTGGAAAATGAACAAGAAGCAGCCAGAAAGCCAAAAAGAGAATATGTTATTAAAGCCTTCTTCATTCTCAAAGAGTATTTAGACGTTGACGAAGACCACGATTCTATTTGTAAATTAGAAGATATTTTCAGTGCTAAAAGTAGTTTTAAGTAAACAAATTTGTTTAACTCTTCGAATTTACTTCCAACTGATTTCTCAGCAAATGTTATTTTCAAACTATGGATTAATATTTTTTTATTTGTTATTTAGCAAATGTGATATTAAGTGAAGTGCAATCACCTGTTTTGTTTTTGTTATGTTTTCATGTATAGATTTGTACAATGTATATTTGTTGGACAAATAAACAATATGTCGTACAAGATAATGTGTATTAATTTTATTTCAAATATATATCTACATACTCTATAAAAAATTTTTTTAAATTTTGTTTCTGATACATATAGAAAATATCTTTCCTATATGCGTGTTACATATACCTATAAGTAAATATTTTTCTTTATAAGAAAGCTCGCATATAAGAAACAAAATCTATACATTTTCAGACTTTCTTATATGCGTATTGTATTGTATATACATATATATATATATATATATATATATATATATATATATATGGTTTTTAGGGCAACGGTTGAGCAAGAGTTCGGCGAAAATCGAATACAGTCTTAGACCCCCAAAACGTAAATCCAACAGTGAAACACAGAGGCGTTTCAGTCAGGGTCTGAGGATGTATGGCCGCAAATAGCGTTGCTATGGATAAGACTATGCACATTTATATTTTAAAAGATATCTACCTCCCTAGAATGGAAATATTAGATTTGGGAAGAAATGCCATGTATCTTCAAGACAACGATCCGAAGCATTCTTTAAAAATGATAAAAGAATGGGTACTTTAAACTCTCAAGCATAAACTACAGCATCCCCAAAAACCTCCC
This sequence comes from Linnaemya vulpina, assembly GCA_963675445.1. Classification (NCBI taxonomy): domain Eukaryota; kingdom Metazoa; phylum Arthropoda; class Insecta; order Diptera; family Tachinidae; genus Linnaemya; species Linnaemya vulpina. The sequence continues at coordinate 57,707,129 of OY776276.1, read as the reverse complement.
GATATTATTGAGCATTTATGGGATATTTTGAAGCGAAATCTAAAAAACGTCATATAACATCACTTTAGCCCTAAAGGAAGCACTTATAGCGGAATGCAGCAAAATTACACCTGAAGTCACAAAAAATTGGTCTAGCAGATGCAATAAAAGCCAAAATTTTGTGTATAATTTAGTTGGCGTATGTATACTTATGTAACAGTACCCAAAACGAAAATATTAACTATTTTGTTTTATTATACATAATTTTATGAATTTGAACTATTTTTAAGTTTATTTTTTAATATTTAATAATTTTAAATAAAACGGAAAAAAAAAATCATTTTATATAAATTTTTCTTTTTAAATTGCAATTTTGCGGTCGTATGTATACTTTAGTAACTGTATATATATATATATATATATATATATATATATATATATATATATATGTATATATATATATATATATATATATATATATATACATGTATATATATATATATATATATATATATATATATACATATATATATATATATGTATACATATATATATATATATATATTTATATATAAATATATATATATATATATATATATATATATATATATATATGTATATATATTTATATATATATATATATATATATATATATATACGTCTGCCATTTATGTGGCAGACGTAGTGACCAGTGAGGTTTCCGCCTAGCTCTTTTTCTTTCTTGGGGAACACAAAAATCTCAGCGGGTTCCAACCCTCTCACTGGGTACGCTGCTCATAAGATATTACTAAAACAAAATAACATATATACGTATACTAATAACCAACACATACCACGCTAATATTACCTTACCATACTCTTTTTATATCAGGCAGATGTTGTGACCTACAATGCCCTCCCAACCATGTCACAATTTACACCGCCAATGCTATTTTTTGGTGACCCACTAATATGCCGATTTTGCCAAACTTTATATTAGCTTCATGCCATCACCCTTTTTACTGACTTAATTCCGATTCATTTTTATTTCCTTCTTCACATTAAACAATATTTATTTAAAAAAATCTACTCTACACAATATGTTTTTCTCTTACACTCTATGCGGCTATAAATTTAATTAAACCAACCTTATAACCTATAGATTTTATTTTGAATTAGATAGTACAATATATAAATAAATCTAACAATTTTTAATTTGGTTTTGTTTTGCCTACGTTGCACAGGGCTAGCAAACGAATTTACAAAAAAAAAATTACCCGCTCCAATAACGGCTTTACTAATGTTACTCCTTCTAATGACTAACTTTAAAGAGCTCTCTAAAACTAGCTGGATTAGAAATTTTCTACCGCTTCCGGCCAACTAAATCAATATTTTACCCAAAAAAAAGGGGGACTGCCATCTACTGGACAGTGGTTATTCTAAACAAACTATTACCTCTTATGCAACCTAGGCTTGTTATCGACACAACAAATATATATATATATATATATAAACAAATTTATATATTTTTTTTTTTTTTAACAAACAAAAATATATAACAATGCGATTGAAATTAATACAATATAGTAGCAAGTATGTATATATATATATATAAATTTTTTCTTTTCTTCTTTTTAATATTGTTGGTAAACACTATGCGTTCCTACTTCTGTGGTTATCCCTTTGTCGGGTGTAATTTACCAAAAATATTTATATATATATATATATATATATATATATATATATCTCGAGTCATTACCGCAATAAAGCTCAAGCGACAAGTTTTACAGGAGAAGGATTTTATTATTTATTTTTTGTTTAGTTAGAGCAACAAATTTTTGCATGAAGACACATTTTGTTCGAATGTATAAAATGGATCCAATTGCTTTCTCATATTAGTAGAATAACAGCAGTTTTTAGCGTTTAAGCTGTTTTTGCTGTCATTCTGATGAACTACTGGAAACAAAATTGTGTCAGTTCAGGTAAAATATTCTTATGACAAAGGGTTTTTTTCATTTACTGAACCTTTTTTTTTTTGTGATATATTTCTTTTTAGGTAATTATTATAAGCGTCATACATAAAAACTGAAATATATTATATTTGTTTTTAGCTTTTCCGAGAAGCCGCTGTCACAGAAGAAAAGCAAACAAATATTCAAAACGCACTTAATCTAAAATTGTTTTTGTTATAAATTCATTACGGAATACAGTGTGACCCTTAAATTTTTTAGATGATCCAAATGATGCCAATAAAGTCATTCATAAAAATACGCTATTTAAAGAATACGTCGCTTGACCTTTTTTTGCGGTTATGTATATATATATATATATATATATATATATATATATATATATATTGTTTGTGAGTGGGCTAGTGTTGATTAGTTCAAACACAGTAAGATCCCAAATAATTTCTTTACAAGCACTTGTAACTGGAAGGAAGCCGTTCAGTAATAAACACTCTTGTTATACTTATTGAAAACGACTTGCAATATATTTATTTTTACTTTCTTTTATACAAAATTATTAATTAAAAGAATTGTTTAGCTTATGAGTAACAACATATCTAACATTAATATCGTTTGACTCAACACAATTAAATGACCTGATGTATAAATGAGGTAAATGCCCCATGTATATAAAACAGTTCATCACTAACCCCCAGTTTTTAGCTTCTTATTTAAGAACAAAATTAGTTAATTTTTCCATAAGCTTAAGTTGTGTTTAAATACGCTTTCAGCTTTTCAGTCATATTTAAATACTTCATTTAATTTATGCGAAAAATGTGGTAGCACCATGAAATATGTAAACAAAAACCGCCATTGTTCAGAAAACATATCGTTTGCTTATGATTCAAAGTATTTCAAATGTTGTGCATGAAATTATTTTAAGTTTTTCAATTGTGTTAAGGGTCTACTTGTGCAATTAATATTATTTTATAGATTTTTTACTTTATTCTATTGATAATTAACTTTATTTACGTAACTTTTTTTTAGCAAATTTTTCTCAACATCACAATGTTTTCTTTTGCTTAAAAGAAAAAAAGTCAAAGTCATATGTTTACTGTGCTCGATATTAATAACATTTAAGAGTCCAATGAGGGATATTTAAGTTTTATTTAAGTTTGCAGTGAAAATCGTAATTTGGTATTTAAATGGCATTTGAAGTTTAATTACATTTAAATAACCACTGATTTATTGGGCATAAGCAAATTTCCTTTGCCATAGTTAATGAACTTTATGATGTGTAAGCAATTGTTTAAATGTTAATAAAATAAAACTTAAAATTATGTATAATTATATGTTTGTTGACAACAACAAAATTATAGTTGAGTATAAATATATGTACTCGTATGTATGATTGTCGTCTTTTTTATTTGTTTTTTATATGTATGTTCTTCAACATTCTCCGCCGCGTTGAACACGGTTCAAATGAATTCTGGGTAATATTACTGGTTGATGGGACAGGTTCAAGCTCTTTAAGTATCTACGGTTGCTGGTGTTGATCGATGTGCGTGCCTCGGTGCATTTTGGTAGGTGTGCCTTTTATTGTACATAGTTTTCATATTAGAAGAATAAGTAATGTTATTAAACATAGGACTTATGTGGTGTAGCTGACTGTATGATGGTGTTGACTATTAGAGTTAATAACTTTTGATAAATATTGTAGATTTGCTTCATTTAATTGTTTTTGAAGGCTTGTTAGCTGCTCTAATTGCGTTTTGAACTGATGGCCTGTAGTATTAAATATCTTGTCTATTTTTTCTTGGCTTACTTATCGATTCGATCTGTTTTAATTTAACATATGATGTATGGACACTCTTTGATATTCCGAAATACCCGGGAATTGTTATAAAGTTATTTTTGATTACGCAGTCGGGACCAACTTCCATTAATACAGTGTTTTGAATTATGAGTAGCGTAGTTTCGCTGCCGCACACCATGGATGATTTAATGTTCATTAGTTGATCTAATTGAATCCAAGCTGCTGGATCTGGAATCTTGTTGAGGTTGCAATTGTCTGCCGATCGATTGTTTGAGCTCACAAGGGTCAACATCAGAATTCTTTTTGAACTTAGATTGCTTATTTTTGCAAATGTATTCTTTGTTTTTTGCAGTGACACAGTTAGATATATCATCTGTCAAAAACTAAATATACTCATCTTTGTGGGCATCTATGGCAGAGTACATGACATGTCTGGCTTAATAGCAATTAACGTATTGTTTTTAACTGTCGGAACTGGTACTATTTTAAATAGTTTAAGGATCTGTTGATAAACGATGGGTATTTTGACTTCAAAAATTACTTCTCCCTTTGTTACAGCACCCTTAGCATACTTTAGTTTATAGAGATCCATTAAATTATCATCTGTTATTGGAAGAGTGTACGTTGCTAGAAGATGAAACTTGATTGTAGCCATTTCCTTTTTCTACTGGTGAGGAGATAACAAAAGAGTACCAATTTATCCATTATGAGCGTCGGCAAGTACATTTATGATTTCAGCCTAAAGTTTTTGTAAGTTTATTACTACTTATGTATGTTAAATGTGCTGAAAGGAGTCCAATGAGTTGGAAGTTACTGCCTTGTGAAGCTTCCTTAAAAAATTATTTTTTGTTTTGATCAACCATTTTTAGGAGCTCGGTAATCTTTTGCTGCGAGTTTATATTATCTTGTTTGAAGGTTGAATCAATAATCGATGTTTGATTTCTTAATAATTTTACAATCTGGTCCTGCTCTATTTTGGCTGTGTTAATAGTCCTTGATATTTCTTCTGCATACTCCGAACCAAGAACACCGACTATATTAAATGGCGACCTTTTCTTACGTCCGTGCCCGAATAAATCATCTTCTGGATACAATTGATTTTTGATTTGCCTTAAGTTGTTCACCAAAATCTTACACATTGGGTATCCTTCTATCGCAGGGCACAGCTGCTGCAAAGTTTCTAAGCCCACGGACAATGAATTAAGTTCAGCTGAAAATGGACTAAGGTCATGGTGTACCATTAATTTCCATTCTGCTGTATACAGTTTTGCGGTACCTACTCCCCCAAAATACAACCCTGGATAATCCTCGAACTGACTTACTATAAAATTGTTGTATAGTACAATAGAAAGGAGAAGAAGGGATTTATTTTTTTATTTTAATTATTTATTTAACTTAATTTAAGTCTATGAATTTACAATTCTTACAGACTATGTGTACATGTACATTAGAGCGTCTCGCCATATAGGCAAGAAAAAAAAAGTTCGCCGTACACCACCGAATACGAAGTAATGTTGTAAGACATTTTCAAAAAAAAATTTTTTAATTTTTTTTGCCGAAAGTAGGGGTCGCCAAAATACATTTTTCGTTATATCTTCGGCATTTACAGCCGGATCTCAAAGTGTGATATATCGATGTTTTTGTCTCAAAGAGACCAATGTTTTGCTTTAATAGTCAATGGTATTTTGTATCCCGTTCTAGTATTTACCCACCAGATCTCATTTTCTACAACCCTAATGTACCACCCTAATAGCAGAAAATTAAAGCCCGCAAAAAATCATTAAACTTTTGTTAAAGAAGTTTTTCGATAGTTCCAACAGAAGTGTTAAAAAAATATAATTTATGTTTTTTGCCGAATGTAGGGGTTGACTTTTTAAACAGTTATCATATATTCGGTATTCACAGTCGGATTTTATAGTATTATATATCGATGTTTTTGCCTAGTATCTTCTTTTTTAAATAGTGATACACTCTTTTCGAACTTACCATAATATCTGTACCAATACAATAAAAATTCAAAGATCTGTGTATATTAAAGCAATTTTATTTAATCATATTTTGAAATGACCCAAGTTGGCTATATTTTTCACGGCTTTCGAGCTTGGAAAAAATGTGGCCTAGGCGTTGCTCATCGGTAACAGCCATGGCAGACTCATGTACTACATGAACAAAACGCTCGGTGTTTTGAGAATGGCACGGATATTCTGTGAAATTAATTAAGGTTAGTCAACAAAACTATCAAACAAAGTTGTTTTTCTTGTGCTACCTGGTATCTCGATTATTTCTTTTGAAAACTGTAATGCTTCCAGCTGGTCTTGCATATAGAACTGCAAGCACGGCGGCTCAGTCAATTCAAATTTGGTCCAATTGATCATATGGTAATATGAGTCACTTTCGAAGTCTATGAAATTTTTAACTTGTGCACCGTACATTTGACGAATGCCTACTGCTGCTTCATTTCGCGCAGACAAAATCTTGTTATAGCCGTCTGAACGTACTAGCGGATCTTGGTCCGTTATCATCGATAACAATACATTCTCGGGGTGGAAAAAGTACGCGTTATTTTCTATCGACGGACGAAGTATCTGTTGAACATCTTCTGGCAATTGACGAATCCAAGATATATATTTAAAAACGTGGCGACTTCCGTGAATTGCAAGTGGTTGGCTTTTCACAAGAAACCAAAATGGCGCGTAAACTTTCATAACAAACTCAGCCAGTTTTTTCAATATAACTGGGGGTTTAGCGCACGTTACATAAAACCGGAGAATTCTAGAGGCAGTTGTCAACCAGCGCGCTGTGCTAATAGCTCCGGGCTTCTCGCTGGCTAATCTGTCATCGCATTCTCCGGTATGGACAGTTCGAACCATACGATACAAGTACGACTGATCGCCTCGAATACTCCATCCTTCTATGTTTGCTGGCATTTCTCCCATTTCAATTCGCTCGAAATTTTTATTGACCTAACAGAATGGAGTAAACAATAGAGATCCGAATTGTTAATGGCATGATTAAAATTTCATTGAAGAAAAGTATGCGAAACTTACAGAATACTGCGTACAATTCTGAATTCCTTCTCCAATACTTCCTGGCCAGAGTCCAGGTCCTTTCTGTTTGCCAAGCAATGATCTCAATAAAGCACTGAATGGTAATTCATTGAAGTGGAATAGGCACACGAACCATTGCAACGGCCTCTGTAACTGGCGTTCCATTCTTGGAATGATTCCATTTTTGTAACCAGTGTTGGTAGGAGTTCCATCGCAGCTAATAGCTACTAAGTTATCCGTACTGAAGTTTCCATTCCTTAAGAAATCTACTATACTTTTTTGGATTTCCATAGCGGTGCTGTCAGTGGGCGTAGCATAGCCAATGAATTTGGAGTGTGGCTCTTTCAATATAGTGATATGCTCTTCATTGACAACAACATTCCGAGTCACATTTGCCTCCGTTATTCTTTTCAAAGTAGGCTCTTTTTTACCATCGAAAGAAATGCACGTTATTAAATCGTTACATTTTGCTGCGACTGTTGCTTGCTTACGGAATTTTACACGTTCCCTAAATATTTTGTTTTTGTCGATGACAAGTCCATCAAAAAACTGGCATATGCTTTCGGCAGTTTCTTGTGATAACTCTTCATTTGCTTTTGCGGTAATCGACAACTTTAAATCTTTAATTAACATGGTCGCAAGTAAGGCACCGTATCGAACTGATGTGTCGCTGCGATCCAAAGCTGAACTAAAATTATGCAATGAAATGTCAGCCACTACAAATTTTTTTAAAGTCTGTGATACATCGTTAACATTTTCCTCAAACTCCTGCTCTTCTTCACTGTCTACATTATACCCAACGCTGACAAATTCGTCACGCAACCCATAAGATGATTCAACAGTCTTCGACATTTCTTCATCGTTGCTCCTCGTCGACATCATATCAGCAACATAATCTATAGTCAACAATCGTGGACCGCACTGATCGATGAAAAACTCTTTTGCGTGGTCTGGAATTTTATCAGAGGCTGTGCAATTGCATGCAATATTTCTTTCAATACCGCACTTACAACGCGAAATTAAGAACAATCTATTCCACTCATTTACATTGTATTCGAATTTATATTTTACCATTTTGTAGTAATCATTCAGAAGCTTATCCAAACTTTTACGAACACCACTTACCGACATTACTGGAATGCCTGCGCGCTGCCACAAAATGATGATACCTCTCAAAACTTCTTGTTTAAAAGCACCCAGCTTTCGAATTCTACCAGCGTTATGCCGAAGATGTAAAAAGAAATTAATAACATCACCCTTAGTTGGTAATTTAGTGTTGTTTAATTCACTGATAGTAAAAGACATTTTTTAGTTTATTTAAATTAATTCTTGACACGACACGATTAAATATTGATAATTCCAACAGATATTTCATGGATAATACAAAAATAAATAAACTATGAGAGTAATAACGGTACTACTTCCATTATTAGAGGATTTAAACTAACTCGAATTTACTTAATCTCCCGTTAACGTCTAACCGAAAGATGGATTTCCGGGTATAAAATTTTGTACGAAAAATTTCAAATCAATTTAAAATCACATTTCCTAGGCTCGACAAAAAACATGAATTTTTTTCTTATAGATCTACCGGAATTATGGAAATATTTCATAACAACAGCCTTAACTATTAGAACGGTTATATTGAGGTCAATGAATATTAAAGATGACCATTGGCCTCCTCGAGACAAAAACATCGATATATCGCACTGTGAGATCCGACAGTAAATACAGAAAATTTTACAAAAATACTCAAAAAGGTAACCCCTACATTCGGCAAAAAACATAAATGGTATTTTTTAACAGTTCTGTTGGAAATATCGAAAAACTTCTTTAACAAAAGTTTAATGATTTTTTGCGGGCTTTAAGTTTCTGACAATAGGGTGGTACATTAGGGTGGTAGAAACTGAGATCTGGTAGGTAAATACTAGAATGAGATATTTGAGGTTAATGACTATTAAATCAAAATATTGGCCTCCTCAAGACGAAAACATCGATATATCACACTTTGAGATAAGACTATAAATGCCGAAGATATAACGAAAAATGTATTTTGGCGACCCCTACTTTCGGCAAAAAAAATTAAAAAATTTTTTTTCAAAACTGCCTTGCAACAATACTTTATATTCTGTGGTGTACGGCGAACTTTTTTTTTCGAGACGCCCTAATGTACATATATATGAAGTAGTCAAATACAGAGAGTACAATAATTTTAATTATTTAAGGCTAGTATAATATTACGTTTTATTAAATTTTCGTTCAAAGAAAAATCAACATAAAAAAAAAGTTTATTAAAATCTCTACAACTTCGAATAAATGGATTCGACTTAGCAAAATTTCTTTTAAATGACTTAATAAATAGAAGAGAGAAGTAGCGAGTTGAACGCTGCGGAACACGTAATGAAAAATTTTTAATCAGAAAAATACAGCCAGTATTGCCCTTAATTATTTTTAATATATTCATAACATTCAGCATAGTTCTTCTACTAGATAAAGACGGTAGCTTTATAAGCGAAAGTCTAGCTTGAAATGAAGGAAGACGCAGAGGACCATTGCAATCCACGAAATCAAAATAATAGAAATTGTTTTTGAACTGATTCAATTGCATTGATATAACTTTTAAGATGGGTCCCATATAATTGAGCCATATTCCAAAACAGAACGAACAAGAGATATATAAAGCTGCTTAGTAATATAGGGGCTTCGAATTCTTTCGCCCATCGTTTAATGAACCTAAGTAAGCATCTTCCTTTACTTACAACCAATGTTACATGTTGTATAAAATTGAGTTTAGAATCAAGTAATATTTCAGGGTCAGTAAACGTACTAATATTTTCCTGCTCATAACTGCCCAGAAAGTATCTAACTTTCTGGTAGTTTCTCCGGAAGAAGCACATATACTTGCATTTTTTAAGATTTAAATACATTAAATTATTTTCGCACGAAGAATACAAAGAGTTTAAATTTTCTTGAAGAAATAAGTGATTACTATAGTCATTGTAGCTAAAAAAATATTTTGACATCATCAGCATTCATTAGCAGGAAGGAATACTTGATTACACTGGGTAAGTCATTAATAAATAAAGAAAATAGTAGTGGTCCAAGATGACTTCCCTGAGGAATACCAGAATTAACGGGAATAGGTTTAGATTCAACATTTTTAAAAAAACCTTTGGTTTCCTATTAGAAAGGTACGAAGTGATCAATTTTAAACAGTTTTGCGTGAGACCCATATGGTGAAGCTTCGGTATAAACAAGATCAGTTTGCTTCTTGTTGACAAAACTGTCATTAACCAGCGTTGTAAATTGTAAGATGGTAGTAACAGTTGAACAGCCTTTCCGAAATCCATGTTGATTAGGTGATAATAAGGATAATACCTGATGACACAGATGATCAGTAACACGTTTTTCAAAGAGTTTTGGTATAACACTCAATTTAGCAATTCCTCTGTAATTTCGGATATCAGATTTACTACCAGATTTGAACATTTGTATAATAAATGAATCTTTCCATATGTCTGGAAATATGCCAAACTTGATCGACAAGTTGAATAAAAATGTAAGAGGAGTAACTAAAGCATAAGCGCATTCAATGAGAAAACAACTTGGTATATTATCTGGTCCACTTTTATACAAATCTTTTAGCTTTCTCCATGAACTGAAGATTCATTCAATAATGGAATTAACATGGAAGGAGTTCCAAGGTCCGAGAATGATTGCGAAATCTTACCATTAATATGTTCATAGGAATATGTACAAAGTTGTAAATGATCTTGGATTTGTTTTAAATGAGCTTTTAATTTTGACCAGGTGGATTTTATAATATTTTTGGATCAGGGATGATCCTGATTTTTTATAAGTTTTATAATATTTATTCTTTTTATTCTTAATTTTAGAAAGGAGTTTAGAATTCCACGGTGGACTTGTGGAAACATGATCGGTTTGATTTTATTTTTTTGAACATTTTTATTTTGCTATATTAATATTTTTATAGGCTAATTGTTCTAACTTAGTTAAAATCTCAGAAAGACATGATGATAAATATTCCTAGGCACAAAGGAAGTCAAAATCAGTTTTATTCAACTTACACAGCAGAGCAGAACAGCTGTTTTCGAAAGTCGCTACACTTTCATCTTCAGTGCTCATGTGTATATTGTGTTTATCACCACTGTTTAGGTGGCTTAGTTGAATGTGATAACAGTTTTCTATTTACACAAATTTTATTGTGAAAAACAATCCGAGAACTGTATCAACCTGATGTTAACACTTGTGTGTTATGATACCTGTGTTACCATTTGATTATTTTCTTCATGTCCCATTTTTCTGAATTTTTTGTTCCATTATACATTAAGTCAAACTTTTTTGGTTTGAATTTTATACTTAAGTATATCTGAACGTTTTTCCAATTTTCATTGGTAGCTCAAGCCTAAGCTTAAATTGTATGTGATTTTATTTTTTTGAACATTTTTATTTGGCTATATTAATATTTTTATGAGCACTGAAGATGAAAGTGTAGCGACTTTCGAGAACAGCTGTTCTGCTCTGCTGTGTAAGTTGAATAAAACTGATGTTGACTTCCTTTGTGCCTAGGAATATTTATCATCATGTCTTTCTGAGATTTTAACTAAGTTAGAACAATTAGCCTATAAAAATATTAATATAGCAAAATAAAAATGTTCAAAAAAATAAAATCACATACAATTTAAGCTTAGGCTTGAGCTACCAATGAAAATTGGAAAAACGTGCACATATACTTAAGTATAAAATTCAAACCAAAAAAGTTTGACTTAATGTATAATGGAACAAAAAATTCAGAAAAATGGGACATGAAGAAAATAATCAAATGGTAACACAGGTATCATAACACACAAGTGTTAACATCAGGTTGATACAGTTCTCGGACTGTTTTTCACAATAAAATTTGTGTAAATAGAAAACTGTTATCACATTCAACTAAGCCACCTAAACAGTGGTGATAAACACAATATACACATGAGCACTGAAGATAAAAGTGTAGCGACTTTCGAAAACAGCTGTTCTGCTCTGCTGTGTAAGTTGAATAAAACTGATGTTGACTTCCTTTGTGATCGGTTTGAATTGGTATGCACTGCCTCATAATCCGGTATATTCTATCATAAAAATTTTTAATGACAGAATTCATGTTATCATCATCGTTGTCAGAATTTGAAAGTGAAAGCAAACTGATCCGGTTTGTACTATAAAGTAATTCCTTCACCCGGTTGTATTTTGCTTTTTTAAAACAAAAGTTTTTAAAAGTAGATGTATCAGAAGATATAGTTAATTGATTTATTCACATAGGCAAATTTATTTCAATGGTAAAATGATGATGATCTTCAGGCGTAGTTATTGGATCCGATCTGTTGACGGATATATCGAAACTTTCATTAACAAATACTAGATCCAACAGTTTTAAACTTTCATTATGAATGCCATTTATCTGATAAAGATTTAAATCAAGCAAGAAATTAATGAATTCAGTATATTTAAGGTTATAACCAGAATAATAGGGTGTTAAATAACCATTAAAAGTTGAATTGCTCCAAGAAATATTAGGCATATTGAAATCTCCAACTACGATGATCGTGTCATTCCGATGAGACATTTGTGTAACTGTAGCGATAGCATCTGAGTGTTTCTGGTAGATTAAATCAGATGAGTTAGGTGGTATGTATGAACAGGTTATAAACATTTTTTTGTGTTGTAACTTTACTATAACGCCAATAAATTCAATATCCTAATTAGTTGTACTTGAAAGAACTTCAAAAGCAAGAAAACTAGACACAGCAATCGAACAGTTTTTTTTTTGCCCAGCTCTGTGTACAAATTCTCTCACGTAGGTGCCAGTTGGCCAGAACCCAGGCGCAATAGCTTGGTTAAAAGTTTGATCAGGTACTGTTATTTTAAAAGATGGTACTTTTCTCGGTTCAGAATACGAAAATTTGTAAACTGAAGTACGTAAGCTAGCACAACATTTTGCATTAATATACGATTGAATATCCTTGACAGTCGTATCCGACGCTAGACGGGAGATAAAAATTATTTTGTTCGGAGGAATAAATCTAAGCGGTTTCGAAACATATTGATCATATTGGTGACTGCAAACTGCAATAATCATTATCATCCAGAGTAGCAGGAGGTAATGTACTGACGGTATTTGGAATAACAGGCAGTGCTAAAGTAATTGGAGACGACTGCGATCGACTAGCTATACAATTTTTTTTAGAAACTGCACAAGAAAAAGAGGGAACCACAATATTTGGTGATTTGGTCTGCAACGCTTCAGGGTTTGTATCATCTGTTACAGCCGTAGAATTACCAACAGATGATATCTGCGGAGAGCACTAAGTGGCAACCGTTTCAACACTTTTAGTCTTGTGCTTTGGTGACAAATTTCGAAATGAATACATAAATTTTTCTAAGTTATTATATTTGGAGAAAAGTTCACCAATAGTCGCAAGTTTCGTTTGAAGTATCAAAAATTCATTATTAACTTTTTCAAATTCTTCTTTCGAGTCTTTGAATAGACTATAAAAGTCGAGCCCAATTTTTCTGCAATTAACGCATGTCCAATTCAAAAATTTCTGTGAATCATCAAGTGAGTCAGCATCACACGCAGTCAAATTACTACCACTGAATTTAAGAGGATAATATATAAGACAAAGCCAGCAAGATACCATACGGTCAGACTTAAGTTTAAAACTTTTCTGACTTGAACAGTCCATAATCCAAGTTTTCAGTAAAAAAGTTAATTATTTTTGTTAAAAACGTTAAGTTTACTTAGGATGCAATGGAACCACAAAAAAGAGTTCACCCTTCTTTACTTGTGTAATGCCAACAATCTCAAGAATAAAGAGCATCAGGTGTATAATGTAAAACAGGTTGAAAACAGAGCAGGAACAAAAGCAAAGCAAAGTATTCTTAATTATTATATTCACTTATTGTATCACAATAGCAGCGATTATTGTTGTTGGTATTTATGAGAGTCGAAAGATGAAATGATATTGCTATTATTGATTGTTTGTTTTTTGTAAGCATAAATATGCAAAAGAATGTAAAATAATAAGATTTGAATAACTTTTTTAAATTTTTTATTGGTTTTTTTTTGTTCTTTTTTCTTTTTATCTTGTATTGTTTAAAACAAATTTTGCCAGAAAATTTAAAAATATGAGCAGAGTGCAACGAAAGTACGTCCGACACGATTGACAGCTTCAGCATCACTGATATACACATAGTGAGTGCATATCACTCACTATGTACCATGGGCTTAACCTCTTTGGTGGAATGATGTATTTTTCCTAGTTATTTGAGAAAGATTGTTCTTCTTGACACAGTGGAACCAATCTGTGAATAGGTCGCTTAAAGATTCTTGTTGCTGTTTTTATTTCGGCCACTTTCACCCGACCGTATTCTCTAGCATAAACAGTGACAATGCTTCCTAGTGGCCATTTCATTGTAGGTAGGTTGTCTTCTTTGATTATGACCTTAGTTTTCCATTTGTAGCGTTGTTGAAGCTCGTTTAAATATTCGGTACACTACCTTTTAAAAAATTTGTGTTTTGTCTGTGAAAATAACTTCCACTGAGACATGCCTGGAATCTTCAGATTTTTTGCCCTGCTATCTACTTGAGCAGTAAGTGCTTTGCGGTGTTAGCGGACGTGAGTTCAAAATCGCTTCTACTTCTATGATTATTGTCTCCGAAATTTCATGGGCTAAGGATTCATTTGACACACTGCGTACCAATAGGTGTTCTGCTGACTTCACGGCGGCTTCCCATAAGCCTCCAAAGTGAGGAGCTCTTGGTGGGATAAAGTGAAAGCTTATCCACTTTGAGCTCGAAGCGGATATTATTGCCTGTTGTGCCTTACCAGCGTGTATTGTTTCAGATATTTCTGATAGAGTGGTCCCTTTCCCTACAAAATTTGTTGCGTTGTCATAGTTAATGTTTTGACAATGGCCACGACGAGCTATAAATCTTTTAAGGGCTCCAATGAATGAATCTGTTGATAGGTCAGATACCAGCTCTAAATGAATTGCCTTTGTAGCAAATCAGCAGAATACTGCTATATAAGCTTTCGTTGGCCGTTTGCCCCTTACTTTATAGTGTATCCAGAATGGACCACAATAGTGTACACCTGAATTAATAAATGGTCGTGAGTAGTAGGGAACTGTATATGCTGCGACCATTAAAAATATTAAATTTCAGCAATTAAATTTGAAATTTTTCAATTTTAATTGCCAAAATTCTCAAATTTCACAAAATTCTCAAATTTCATTTTGTGTGTGTTCGTGTGTGTATTTTTTCCCACATTGTTGTTTTTTTTTTAAAATAAAATGTTGGGGTAGGCGTGGGAATTTGTGTCTGTCCATATGTGACCTTGAGAATACATGTCCGTCGGTATGTGAGCGTGGGAATTTGTGTCTGTTCATATGTGACCTTGAGAATACATGTCCGTCGGTATGTGAGCGTGGGAATTTGTGTCTGTCCATATGTGACCTTGAGAATACATGTCCGTCGGTATGTGAGCGTGGGAATTTGTGTCTGTACATATGTGACCTTGAGAATACATGTCCGTCGGTATGTGAGCGTGGGAATTTCTGTCTGTCCATTTACACTGTGTACGCCTGTTGAATAAAAAAATTTAAAATCATTTTTAGAAATTACACTATTTAAAAAGTGTAGTAGTTATATATGGATACCCTTAATGTTTGTGGTTCGTTCCTTCTTGCTGGAGTGAGATTTTTTCTTTTATTTTTTTGCTTATTAAAATTTGGTGTGTTTACTTAAGATTTGTCGTCCAGCAATTCAGTGTTTTTTTTTTTACTTTTTTGCTTGCAATGCTTGAGTCTGGAGGAATAATTTGATTATTCTGATCTTGAAGACGTTGTGAAAAAAAAATTACTATTGCATAAATATTGAAACTGATGTTTTGTTTATTTTATACATGACGATCATCGATGGATTTTATTTGGGGATCTGGATGGTGGCGCGATTTCTGTATTTTGTAGAATATGAATATTTATGCTATGTTTAAGTGTGTGTGTTTTTTGTGTTCTGAGTGGCGGTTGGAATGTCTGGCTGTCAGACAGTCTGTGTGTGTGACGATTGGTGAGTCTGTATGACAGTCCGCTTTCTTGCTTTCCTGGTCAGTATAAAATGTGATAAGGTGTACATATTCATGCGTACACAAATATCTACAAATTTATTTCATTTACGCATATACCTACAAACAAATAATAAGCGTTTATTCTTTCTGCCCAAATATTCCCTTGACCATTTGAATGAATGAATGAACCATTGTTTAAACATATACATTGTTTTAATTTTTATTAATATGTAATATTTATACATACATTTACATATATTTTTTAATATAAAGCTGCCTCCACTGCGTCAGCTGCCTCTATCAACAATTGATCGTTGGTATCTTCGTATAATGCAAGAAACATTGGGACATCAATTTTTGGGAGCATTTGGACTTCCAATATTTCTATGTGCGGTTTGTTGGTTACCTCACTTCTATTGGATTCACTACCAGCTTCGGCAGGCTGAGTATTGATGCTCAAAAATAGGTCATCGTCACCTGTCAGCATCTCTTCATATTCTTCATCTATTTTTTGGAGTGGGTTAGATGAAGATGGTTGCGAAGACAGCTCTAGGAGAAGCTCCTCATCTCCTTCAAGATGTTTTTCGAACTCTTCCTGTCTGGCTTTCCTTAAATACTCCTTCAAATGGTTATGCTGAAGTCTCCGATATAATGGTGTGTAACAGAAGGGCTTCATTGTACAAATAAAAGCTCAACTTCAAAATTTGATAATTTTGCTTTGAAAACTTGTGAAGCTACAAAAATTTTGTAGTTTATCAGATACCACAATGTTTTGTCCACGTAGCAGTTTCTTTTGCAACAAAATTTTGTGACGTATCTGCATTCATAACCATGCCTCCGTATCCTGTGTATATCACATATCATAATGTTTGTTTACATAAATTTTGTCCACGTAGCAGTTTCATTCCCGTAAACATTTTGTATCGTAGAGGCATGCATAAGCATGTCCCTGTACTCTGTATATATCAAATTCCGTTCAAAACTTTGTAATGTATCTGAATGCACAAGCATGCCTCTGTACTCTGTAGATATCACTTATCAAAATTTTTGTTTACATAAATATTGTCTACGTAGCACTTTCATTCCCTTAAACATTTTGTATTGTAGAGGCATGCATAAGCATGTCTCGGCATTCTGTGTATAATCAGATACCACAATGTTTTGTCCACGTAGCAGTTTCTTTTGCTACAAAATTTTGGAACGTCTCTACATGCATAAGCATGCCGCCGTATTCTGTGTATATCACATATCATAATGCTTGTTTATATAAATATTGTCTACGTAGCAGTTTCATTCTCATAAATATTTTCTAACGTATTTGCATGCATAAGCATGCCTCGGCATTCTGTGTATATCAGATACCACAATGTTTTGTCCACGTAGCAGTTTCTTTTCTAATTTTTTAATCTTAACCGCTTCTATCAGCAGATACGCTACTTTTGCAAAGTAACGCAAAGCTACTTTGTTGGAATGAAGCGTACTATACCAAAACAAAATTTTCACGAATTTGTATTAATCTACATTTTCTAGGATAAAATTCAGTACATTTTTGTATCTAAAAGTAACAAGTCGTGACTATTAAAAAATTCCTTGTGTGTTATTAATAAATCTAAGACAGAAAATAAATACATATTCTCAAAAAACATATTAATTGTATATCAAAAAATAAGAGTGTGTCATATAATTTAAGCAAAGACAGAATTTAAATATATATATATAAAAATCCTTGTAATATTACTTGTTATTCAAGCAATCAATATATTTTTTAATAAAAAAGTACACTATAAACAAAATAATTTTTATAAGTGTAAATAAAAATATTAAAAAAAAAATGAGTTCATCAGTTTTCAAGTGCAATATCTGTTATAAGGTATATAAATACCAAAAATCTTATTTAGAACATTGCAAAGGTCATGTTCAACCACAACAAGTGCAACAGTCGATACAACCCCCAACATCTACGTACAACCCCATAGCAACATATCAACAAATCGCACAGTCCATACAACCCTCAACATATGCATACAACTCAATGGTCCAAAACAATTTGCAGTATCAGTATCCGGCGCAGTATCAGTACCCAGTGCAGTATCAGTATCCAGTGCAGTATCAGTATCCAGTGCAGGTACCAGCGTATCCTTTATATCCGTATCCAGTGTCAACCAACCAATTCACAGCACCTATGGAGATTCCATATCCTATTGAATATAGCGTACCTATACAGTTGCAGCAAAATAATATGCCTAATTATTACCCAAGATATTTGCCCGTAGATAATCCTTCTCAAGACATGGATATAAGTCAAGTTATTCCACATGATCAGCCAAATACACAAAATAATGAAGTAGAAATGGATATCTCAAATTTTGCGGATGATCTACTCTCTCAAGCTCCAAATTAATGCAAATATTATATAATAAATAGTGCTTTTAAAATTATATTACAACATTTGGAGTTCCAGTAAATAAAGATTGTATTCTATTTGAAGATGTTCTTGTGGATAATAAACATATCATCAAAGAAAGACTTGAAAATAGTCTTGCCGTACACAACATTATTAAATTTAATATTACTCTTATTGGAGAGTATATTAAAATTATAAGCGATGATATGGAATTGTGTACTATTTCTCACCGGGCAAAGATGGATCTTCTGTGCATTGGAGATGATGTTGAGGAAATTATGGCAAAGCAATTTCAAGAAATCCACAACAAAATGTGTGAATTTCAAGAACGGGATTCAGGATGAACTTTAATTAGAATTGTTCGCCTCGAAATCGCTATAAATAAGTCATCTTTGGTGAGAGGATCGAACTGGATAAGTACGCCGGAGAACTTAAAAAGTAAAAAGGCATGTATAAATGTTGAAAATAATGACATTTATTGTTTTAAATGGGCAATAATATCTGCACTGGATACATCTGATATTAAAAGACCACAAAGTTGCTGCTCATACAAAATTGCAGACATCAGCGCTGATATCATATGTTTGCAAAACGGAATTGAGATTGATTTCAAAAATTTAAAGTTTCCGTTGGCGTTAAAGAGTATCAGGATATTTGAAGAAAGCAATCCAAATATTAGCGTCAATGTGTTCGGATACAATGATGAAAGCAATGAGATTGTTGGACCATTCTATAACACCAAGAATGAAAAAGCTAAACATATTAATTTGTTATTATTAGAAAATGCTGAAGGATATCAGCATTATATTCTTATAACAAATATATCAAAGTAAGTAAAGAAATATACATTTATTTACGTAAATATATTAATATATATTCTTATAACTTTTTTTCTTTCCACAGACTTTTAAAATCTCAGACTACCAAGCACTGCAAAAAACTTGTCTTCTGTAACAGCTGCCTCCAATACACCCACAATGAGAGGACGTTAGAGCGACATAAAGAAGAATGTGGGAAAATTGTTGCGGAGCTGCCGTCTGAGGAAAATGCCGTGTTGCAGTTTAAAGACCACCAACGACAAATGGATGTACCATTTGTTGTGTATGCAGACTTTGAATGCATACTGGAGGAGGTTAATATTAGAGTACGTGACAAAAGTAGGTATCGCAAAAAGCACATTCCTTGTGCTTTTAGTTATTATATTAAATGTAAGCATAATGATAGTTTAGATAAGTTTAAATTATTTACGGGGAGGAATGCAGCAGAAAAGTTTGTAGAAAATTTGATTGAAGATTGTGAAGATATTTATAATGAATATCTAGTAAATAAAAGGGAAATGGATGCTTTAACTCCTTTCGAAAATTTTAATTTTCGAAATGCGATAGATTGTCATATTTGTCATAAATATCTAGGCAATGATAGAGTGCGAGATCACTGCCACATAAGTGGTAAATTTAGAGGAGCAGCTCATAATAGATGCAATTTAAAATTTCAAATTCCAAAATTTATACCAATCTATTTCCACAATTATTCATCTTATGACGCGCATCTTTTTGTTAAAGGGTTGGGTAAAAAATCTGACAATATAAAAGTCCTTCCGCTCAACAAAGAATTATACATATCACTATCTAGATTTTCAAAAATGACCGACAACTACAACCTTGAACTTAGATTTTTAGACACAATTCGCTTTATGCCTGAAAGCTTAGAATCTTTAGCTAATAATCTTTCAGAACAAGACTTTCACATCATTAAAAGACAATTTAAAACAAAAAAAGAGTTTGATCTAGTGAGAAGAAAAGGTGTCTTTCCCTATGATTTTCTTAATTCTTTTGAAAAATTGAATGTTGGTGAACTTCCAGCAAGGGAAAATTTCTTCAACCATCTCAATAATAAGGAGTGCTCGATTGAAGACTATGAGCATGCAAAAGAAGTTTGGAATGCTTTCGGCTGCAAAACCTTGCAAGATTACATGGAAGTATATTTAAAAACGGATGTTCTCTTACTTGCAGATATATTTGAAAGTTTTAGAAAGGTTTGCAAGAACATCTACCACTTAGATCCATGTCAATATTACACTGCACCAGGACTATCGTGGGATGCTATGCTAAAGTACACAAATATAGAACTAGAGCTTTTGACGGACATAGATATGTACAATTTCTTCAAGAAAGGAATACGTGGTGGACTTGTACAATGCAGTAACCGATATTCAAAGGCTAACAACAAATATCTACCTGATTTCGATAGAGAAAAGCCCTCAGAATTTATTGTGTACTTAGACGCAAATAACCTCTACGGTTGGGCTATGTCTGAGTATTTACCTTATGGTGGATTCAGATGGCTGTCAGCTGAAGAGCTAAATCTGGATCCTAGAACCATAGGTGATAATTCAAGTGATGGATATGTCTATGAAGTTACTTTAGACTGTCCTTCTCATTTGCATGACTCTCACAATGACCTACCTTTCTGTCCAGAAAATAAGAAAATTTTGCAAACAAAGCACATTAAATTAGTTGCAGATTTTTCAACAAAACAAACATATGTCATACATTATAGAGTTCTTAAACAATGTTTACAGTATGGTCTAGTTCTAAAGAAAGTGCATCGAATTCTCACCTATAAGCAATCAACCTGGTTGAAAAGTTATATAGACTTGAATACCAAACATAGGGCTACTGCAAAAAATACTTTTGAAAAAATTTTTTTCAAATTGTTAAATAATGCAGTATACGGTAAAACTATGGAGAATGTGGAAAAGAGAAAAGATGTGCGAATAGTTACGAACTGGAAAAGGACAAACTGTAATCATTTAGGAGCTCAAGATTGGATATCTAAACCTAATTTTCATAGTTTGTCAATATTTTCTGAGAATATGGTAGCGATTCAAATGAATAGAGTGAAAACCTATTACAATAAGCCTATATATTTAGGATTTTGTGTATTAGAGCTTTCCAAATGGAAAATGTATGATTTCTATTATGGGTACATGCAACCCAAATTCAAGTCAAACTTATCACTGAATTATATGGACACTGACTTTTTCATTTACACAGTAAAAACAGAAGACTTTTATGCTGACATAAAAACTGACCTCGACCATAAGTTTGATACATCAGATTACCCAAAAGATAATGTATATGGATTTCCTCTGGTAAACAAAAAGGTATTGGGTATGATGAAGGATGAAAATTGTGGAAAGGTAATGAAGGAATTTGTAGGATTGCGGTCAAAAATGTACTCTTTTAGTGTGTAATATCAAAGTGATATTAAAAAATCGAAAGGAGTAAAGAAGTGCATTCTTAATAATTATAGTATAGCTTCATATAGAAATTGCTTATTCAATAAGTCGACTGTGTATGATGATATGCTAACATTTAAATAAAAAATTCATCAAATTTATACAAATGAAATAAATAAAGTAGTATTAAATTATGCAGACGATAAAAGAAAAATAAGAAGTGATAAGATGAGTACATATGCATGGTATCATTTTCGAATCGAGGAAACTAATCCTGATTATGAACTTGACATGCTACTGTGGGAAATTTCAAGACTAGAAGAGGAAGAAGCAGTGCTATAACTGTATCCCTATTTTTAAGTAATAATTTTTATGTTTATTTAAGTAGTTAAATCTATTAATAAGTAAAAAAAATTGTTGTATTGTTAAGAGAAATAAACAAACAAAAATTGTACAAATATATTTAAAATAAAAAAACATTCTGAATTTGTTTTATTTTGTTTGGTGATTTATTATTTAGTTTCATCGAAATATTGCATAATATGAATTAATTAAATGATTTATCATCATTTTTCTTAAGTAAAATACGGAGCACCGGCAGGTATCTGGCCCCTCCTCACAATCTGGATGGATCCATGGACAAGACTTAAAGTGACCATCGTCCTTGTCCTCATCTTCCATTATACCAAAATCATCATTTTCATTCAACATATCAAGGAACATTTTCACCATTTCCATGTGTTCGTATATTACACATCTCTCAAAATCAACTAAGAATTGTGCGAGCTTGTTTCTAATGTCACTCATGATTTTATGAAATATTTTATACTATTAATAAAATTTACTTCCGATCTTTTTGACTGTTAGTTCTCTACTAATAATTGTTTTCAACGAACCAGTACTAAGGTGTATTTTATGAAATTAAAAAAAAACGATGTCAGCGTTTTTAGTCCAGAAAATAATTTAAAATTCGACTCAAAAAAATGAATACGTATATATGACATCTCTCTATCCTTTTCCAACTACTTAGTTTTAAATACTTATATATATTTAATTTTTCCTCACTTCGTCTTTTGTCAAAAATAAACAAAAAAATCATTGTATAATGATTTTCTGTTAAGCTTCTTACAGTCTAGAAAGCTAAAATCGAGATTAGTTTGCAATAAAAGTTCAAAGCTATAAGTTATGAAAAATTTCTACCGCAATGGATCTAGTGGAAAAATTTAATTCGTACAATACAAAATCCTTAATCCATATAAAGGATCTAGATGAATTATCCAAACACACTATCGTACGTGCAAAGCGAGTAACAACAAAGTATGGGGAAACAGTTCAACTTGAGCTGGAAAACCACATAATGTTTCTCCCCAACCGATACAATGCATTGACCAATGCAGAATTAGAAGATCTTTCGAATAATAAATAACGACTACAAAGAAAAGGAGAGCGAAACCTGATCTTAGAAAGCGAGATGAATGAGTTTTTAATACCAAACTCCCAGTACCCCGTTTGGCAGTAAAAAATATGTTATGTTCATATATTTTGTAATTAACAAGAAAAAAAAAATAATAATAATAAAAAAGAAAATGTTTTTAAATATGTATGTATATAAATATATATGATTGTGTTTTATTTAATATCTTTGGTTATATCATAAAGAAATTTCAAACATAAGTGACCACAATTATATGTATTAAAGTTTTGATATTGATTGTAGTTGTATTGAATATTTCTACCTAAATATTTGATTAATTCTACAGGAGGTTGTAAATTTCCAAAGCTGTCGAAATATTGTTTTTCATTCTTGTTCCTATAGTATGCTACCCAATGAGTACCTGGGCCTGTTGAAAAATCCAAATTGATTATTCCACACTCTACAGTCTTTGGTCGTTTTGGTAGTGAATCCAACATATAAACTCCTCTAAAGTGTGGAATATATTTTGAAAATTTTCTTAGATCAAATTCTGATAATGGTCTGTTGGGTAGCATTTCTAATAGTTTTTTGAATGATCTTTACAAACAAGTCCATAACCGTTTTTATATGGTTTAAGGTACAGTCCTTCTCCCACAGCAATAGACTCCATTGCCTTATTGTGTCTGGTGGCTTCCTCAAGTTTTTTTTTGCATTCTTTGTTGCATTTACAGCTTTAGCTATAGAGGCACCTCCAGTTGCTAGACTACCAAGTGCACCTAGAGCAGTTAGAATCGGTATTATGGGCAAAAAACCACCAATTTTTGGAACATTTATAATACGCGGTATTATAACACGAGCTTTTTTCCCCTTAAGAGATTTACTGATAGCTTTACGAGCAATCTTAATGGCTGAATTAATATCTTGTGGTTTTTCCTTCTTCAATATCTTTGTCGCTGATTTAATTGTTTTATGAAACAGATTTTTGTCTTTTATACGAATTCGTGGTGATGGTCTTTTCACTGTATTCCTTTTCTTTGCTTCAACACCCATACCAAGTTTAGTTTTTGCTTTCATTGCGTTGGTGACTATATATGAAAATGTTGTTTCTGCAAGATCACTATCTTTTGAAAGAACTCTTTCCCAAGCCGTATTTTCAAGAATTTTGTCAGCTTGATGTCTGCTGTTTAAGTCCTTATTTTTCGAGTAAGCAATATCGTGATTTTTGCAAGCAGCATCCAATAAGTTAATTCCTTTATCTCCTCTATCTAAACGCTTTTGTAATCTTGTGCCAGGTCCACAATACTGGTATCCAGGAAGATGTAATTCAAAAGGTAGAGAATTTATTGCTTTATTTAGTAAACCTTCTCCAACGATAGTTTGTGACTAAAACTTTTGTTATAAAGTACAACCATATTAATTTAATCTACAATAAAAGATATTGTTCGCAAGTTTAGCAAGTAGTTATTAAAATGCGCTTCATAAAACAACATAAAAATATTTTAGTTCGTAATGCTGATATTTGTTCAAATGACAGTAAAAAAATAAGACATAGTTCCTTGTTACCAAATTCTATTCGAGCATTAATAGTTGGTCCTTCAAATTGTGGAAAAACTAACATAATGATTAGTTTGCTGGAAAGTCCTAATGGTCTCAAGTTTGAAAATATTTACTTGTACTCAAAATCTTTATATCAACCTAAATATGAATACCTAAAGAAATTAATTTCACCAATTAAAGGAATCGGATACTACACATTTGCAGAAAACGAGGACGTTGTTCCTCTTAGTGAAGCTAAAAGCAATTCAATTATGATTTTTGATGATGTTGCATGTGAAAAGCAAAACAATATACGTGCATATTTTTGTATGGGTCGTCATAAGAACGTAGACTCATTTTACTTGTGTCAGACTTACACGCGGATTCCAAAACATTTGATAAGAGATAATGCTAATGTAATTATTATGTTTAAACAAGATGCGACAAATATGCAACATGTATATGATGATCACGTTGCCAGCGACATGAACTTTGAAATGTTTCAACGAATTTGTAGAGAATGGTGAAAGGAAAAATACGGATTTTTGGTGATAAGTAAAGATAATGAACTAAACAATGGTCGTTATAGAAAGTCATTTGATTACTTCATCATAATATAATTTACTGTTCATCAAATGCACCCTGCAGTATTTAATCTGACTTCAAACTTTATACATGTGATTATTGTAACTGATCAGATAAGCAGATCTGATACCTGATAAACTGATCTGATACCTGTTAAACTGACCTGATAAGCTGATCTGATACCTGTTAAACTGACCTGATAAGCTGGTCTGATACCTGATAAACTGACCTGATAAGCTGGTCTGGTACCTGATAAACTGACCTGATAGCTGTTAAACTGACCTGATAACCTGATCTGCTTCCTGTTGAACTGACCTGATAGCTAAAATGAATGAACAAATTCTTAAAGACTTGGTGGCAACAAGAAATATCTTGAAGAAAAAGCTTCGTAGTATAAAAACTGGTGAAATAGATACACATCAGCAATTAAAAGATACATTCAAGCCTATCACAGAACCTTTAAAAGAATTTATCAATAGCTCTGAATACATTGGTAGACCAGTTAAAAAAGAACCGAGTGATAAGGAAACTGGAATTGATGACAATGAAAGTTTTCATCCTCAGAACTCAACAATAAAATTGGAAACGAGTACGCCCAAGAAACTAAGTGAAGAAAAAATTTTTAAGCAATCTAATAGTAAAAGTAGCAGTAATTATGATGAAGATGACTTTTACTCACAAAATTCGAATAATGAAGAAAGTTATTCTGACTTATCACTATTGCAATCGAGAAACGAACTAGATACTAACTATGGTCCACATAAAGATAATAATAACGAATGGAGATTTGGTAATAGCACCATCGAGTTAAATCAAGATAAGATACAGGTTGGGGGACAAATATGGGCGCTCACGCCAGGACTTTTTTCTTTAATGTTTCATAAAGCACCAAAAAACTATGATAAATTCGAGCTTGAAATCTATAAAAAAAATATTACTTGCTACCAATGCCCACAGGAGAGGCTATAAGTCTGATGGTCAAATCAAAGGGAGCATAGCCCATAAGTACAAACATACAGGCTCATCAGATGTAACAAAAAGTAATTATTTAGGAAGGGGTTTGATGCAGTTTAACCCTCATAATCCAAACTATATATACTGGGATGATCCAAACGAGTTGGTAGATCGACTTAGACTACTGCTTGCATCACAGTCTGCAGGCCATACTAATCACAACAACGAAATTGTCTCAATTATTGAAGAACTACGTGAAGCTAATATAATTGTATAAACTATATACATACATAGATTTTTATATAAAACATGTCCGTTGATAAATTTGGGCATTATATTAACGATAGAAGTGAAGTAATTTCAACCAAAAATGCGCCTAAGTTGTTGGGCTTCTTTATGGATACGAACAAAAACATTGATGTCCAATACAAGTTGTATCAATCAAAAATGTTGCAAATGCTGTGGAGGAAAACGATGTTATCAGTAAATTGTTTCTGCAAACTGAACTCAAAAAACAGCAACAAGAAGTAGCTTTCCAGTTAGAAAATCTTAATGCTCATTTGCAGGATATCAATAAGAAAATGGATGGTAATAAATCACTTTTTGATATGGAAATTGAAGAGCTACGAGAAAAAATTTATAGAATAGAAAATTACATGTTCGTATCAATAGGTGCAAGTGCATCAAGTAGATCACAACACACTTAAAACAGCGACTGGAAAAATAAGATGTCTTCAAAGAGAAATGTTGTAAATGAATTGCATAAGCAGGCTCGAAAACGTTTTGTACGTCGTAGAGTTGTGATGAAAGGAATAGATGATCTTTGGCAAGCTGATTTAGTTGAAATGGGAAATTATTCCTTAGACAATAGAAATTATCGATTTTTGCTAACTGTAATTGATACATTCTCAAAATTTGCTTGGGCAGTACCTTTGAGCAGAAAGAATGCATTCGAAACAACTCAGGCAATGGAGAATATTTTCAAATTGGGACGAATATCGAAAAACTTGCAAACAGACGATGGTAAAGAATTTTTCAATAAACATTTCAGTCAGTTGATGAATAAATACAATATTAATCACTACTCAACATATAGCACTATGAAAGCCTCAATAGTAGAACGATTCAATAGAACATTAAAAGGAATGATGTGGAAGGAATTTAGCTTAAATGGTTCATATAATTGGATTGATATGTATAGAGATTTACTTGATGCATACAATAGAAAAATTCATCGTACCATTAAAATGTCACCGATTAAAGTAAATTCAACAAATGAAACACAGCTTTTAAACACAGTATACAGTCATTTAAAGATGTATAAAATGTCAAAATTTAATGCAGGAGATCATGTACGCATAAGCAAATATAAAAACATTTTTGAAAAAGGATATACTCCGAATTGGACAACAGAAATCTTTACAATTAAAAGAGTACAAAATACATATCCTACAACATATATATTAGAAGACTATCGCGGAAATCCTATTAAAGGCGGATTCTATGAAGAAGAACTTTCAAAAACCAGATATCCTAATACATACCTAGTTGAAAAGGTTCTCAAAACTAAAGGACATAAGGTGTTTGTCAAGTGGCTGGGCTTTGGTAATGAGCACAATTCTTGGATAAGCAAAGATGAGATATTGTAAATGGAAGAATACAATAAATAAACAACAACAAAAACAACAACAATGGCATCAATATTTAATTTAGTTTAAAATAAGTAAATAAACAATAAATACGAAACTGCTTCTTATAAATAATACTGTGTGTTTAACCTCATTTATTTGCAATCAAACAGTCACAATGTCAATAACATTGACTCTGAGCTCCAATTCATCAGAGCTATCTGCTAATTATTTTCCTCCTATTGATTTAAACGGAACCTATGAATGTGCTCTAACTGATTTTCATTCATACAACAGTATCCCGAATGTGGATGTCTACAACAATATATTTTATATCGGTGAACTTGTAATTGAAATACCGATCGGATCTTATGAATTAAATGATATAGTTGACTAGAAGAACAATACAAACGATATAGACCAGAAAACAAAATTTTGATTGATGCTAATAACAATACAATGCAAGTCAAAGTCAGCAGCTCTAAAGAACCAATATATTTTAATAAAGAAAATACAATAGGTAGACTTTTAGGATTCAATAGCAGAATATTAACGCCAAACAAAGAACATTACTCTGATCTTCCAGTGAATATCTTTAAGGTGAATCTCTTGAGGATTGAAAGCAGTATTGTGGTTAATACTTATATGAATAATTCTAAAGCTCATACACTACATGAATTTCCGATTAATGTACCGGCTGGATATAAAATAGTTGAGATTCCCAAAAATCTTATTTATTTGCCAGTAAACTCCAGAGAGATAAGTTCACTAGCTCTTCGCGTGGTTGATCAAAACGGCGACTTAATTAATTTCAGAGGTGAGGAAATTACAATACGAATACATTTAAGGACAAATAAATAATGATAATATACAACACGAGTATATCGAAGAATACTACAGCAACATCTAATACTCAAACGTTACAACCTAAGCAACAATTGAAAAGATCTGTTCGTCAAAAATCGCTTACAGCAGCAAACAAGAGTTTTCTCAAGTCACTGAACTTTAAACTGAAAACAAAATGAGTTCAATAATAGACGTTTTAGATAAACCAATATCTGACGAAAATATTATCAAAAAGGATTATCACACATACATACCATACCTTCAGTTTTTTAACAACAACGATGAAATAAGAATTTTAATACAAAACCAAGATCTATATGTGTTACCCAGTGAAAGCTATATATATGTGGAAGGACTTGTTGTAGACGAAAAAACATCGAAATCTACACCCAACTTTCAGTTGAAAAATAATTTTGTTGCATATCTCTTTGATGAAATCCGCTATGAACTGAATGGTATTGAAATTGATCATACAAGATATTTGGGTGCCACCAGTACCATAAAAAACTTGGTTTCTTTATCACCTACGGAAAGCGTTGTGTTGCAAAATGCTGGATGGAATAAACTTGATAAAATAGATCTTCAAAATGGAAATTTTAATTTCTATCTACCACTCAAACTTCTTTTAGGATTCGCTGAAGACTACAATAAAGTTTTATTAAATGGTAAACATGAATTGATACTCTTGCGTAATAAGAACGATGAAGATTTTGTTCACTCGAATGTTTCCACTGAGAAAGCAAAACTTACAATTTCACTAATATCATGGAGAATTCCACATGTTCAATTATCTGATCATAGTAAATTGAATATGATCAAAATACTTAATAATGGTGCTGCTATACCAATGGCATTGCGTAGTTGGGATTGTCATATGAATCCACACCTTAATACGGGAACCAATCATATATGGAATGTTAAACTGGCCGCTAATAAAGAACGCCCTCGTTTTGTCTTGATTGCCTTTCAACAAGAAAACAAGTTTGTTTATTGTGATCTTAATAACTTAAAAGTACATTTAAACTCAACCTCTTACCCATATGACGATCTTAATATAAAATTCAAAAATGAGCGCTATGCGATTCTATATGATATGTATCTAAGATTCCAACAAAGAGTTTAAAAATAACGCTCCAATTATTGTAGTTGATGTCAGTCACCAAAACGAAACGCTCAATACCGGACCAATCGACATAAAAATTGAATTTGAAACAGCAACAAATATTCCAGCAAAAACATCAGCTTACTGCGTTCTTATTCATGACCGCGTAATAGAATACATACCAATAAAAGGTCAAGTCCGGAAGCTCTTATAAATTAAATAACATGGATGGTGATATTGTTTTTGTAGACTTGCAAGGTTTCAAAACTAATTCAAATGACTTCATCGCAAAAGAACTAGCTGTAGTTTTCAGCAACAAGGAATGGTTAAATTTCATCATAAAACCTCCTTTTGATTTCGCATGTTTATCAGCCAAAAAACAGAGAGAAGCAGTTTGGTTAACAAAAAACTATCATCATATTAACTGGAATGATGGATCAGTCTCATTTCAAAGCGTTTGCAAGTTTTTAAAATCGAATATAAGAAATTCACAAATATATGTTAAGGGGGGAGAAAAAAAATGGGTGGAAAAAATTATTCATCAAACAGTTTATAACATTGAAGACATTGGCTGCATTAATTTCAAACAAATGGAAACTAAGCATTCCATATATCTCTATTGTAGCTATCACGACTATGGTGTTTGTGCCTTAAGGAATGCAATTTTACTTAAAAATGAAAGTGTTAACAAACTTCTAAATAAATGCTTATAAAAATTAAAATAAATGTCTTTTTATTTCAAACAAAAAACCTACATACATATTTATTTTTTTCAGAGAACACACAAACAAACATACACAATGGTTCATTCATTCATTCAAATGGTCAAGGGAATATTTGGGCACAAAGAATAAACGCTTGTTATTTGTTTGAATGTATATTCGTAAATGAAATAAATTTGTAGATATTTATGTACGCATGAATATGTACATCTTATCTGACCAGGAAAGCAAAAAAGCGGACTGTCATACAGATTCACAAATCGTCACACACACAGACTGTCTGACAGCCAGACATTCCAATCGCCACTCTGAACACAAAAAACACACACACTTAAACATAGCATAAATATTCATATTCTACAAAATACAGAAATCGGCCCACCATCCAGATCCCCAAATAAAATCCATCGATGATCGTCATGTATAAAATAAACAAAACATCAGTTTCAATATTTATGCAATAGTAATTTTTTTTCACAACGTCTTCAAGATCAGAATAATCAAATTATTCCTCCAGACTCAAGCATTGCAAGCAAAAAAGTAAAAAAAAACACTGAATTGCTGGACGACAAATCTTAAATAAACACACCAAATTTTAATAAGCAAAAAAATAAAAGAAAAAATCTCACTCCAGCAAGAAGGAACGAACCACAAACATTAAGGGTATCCATATATAACTACTACACTTTTTAAATAGTGTAATTTCTAAAAATGCTTCTAAATTTTTTTATTCACCAGGCGTACACAGTGTAAATGGACAGACAGAAATTCCCACGCTCACATACCGACGGACATGTATTCTCAAGGTCACATATGTACAGACACAAATTCCCACGCTCACATACCGACGGACATGTATTCTCAAGGTCACATATGGACAGACACAAATTCCCACGCTCACATACCGACGAACATGTATTCTCAAGGTCACATATGGACACACACAAATTCCCACGCTCACATACCGACGGACATGTATTCTCAAGGTCACATATGGACAGACACAAATTCCCACGCCTACCCCAACATTTTATTTTAAAAAAACAACAATGTGAACGCCCCTATTAAACCGTGGGAAAAAATACACACACGAACACACACAAAATGAAATTTGAGAATTTTGTGAAATTTGAGAATTTTGGCAATTAAAATTGAAAAATTTCAAATTTAATTGCTGAAATTTAATATTTTTAATGGTCGTAGCACATACAGTTCCCTACTACTGTCGTGCAGGTGTGACTCTAGGTTGTGGGAAATTGTCCATTATTTGTTGATGAAGAAGTGGCCGGATCGAGCTGTTATTTTTCCTTTTATTGGCCAAAATCTCTGATTTATTGTCGGTCCACAATGCTTATTTTCTTCG
This sequence comes from Linnaemya vulpina, assembly GCA_963675445.1. Taxonomy (NCBI): domain Eukaryota; kingdom Metazoa; phylum Arthropoda; class Insecta; order Diptera; family Tachinidae; genus Linnaemya; species Linnaemya vulpina. The sequence continues at coordinate 57,675,439 of OY776276.1, read as the reverse complement.
TGTATTATTATAAATAACAGTCTACCCAAAGGATCGTTGTTCGGTAGTATTATTGAATATTTCATGTCTGGTTACAAATCGGAGTGCTTTGGCCGTCCTCCTGCTCGAAGTATGTCTTCCTTATCGAAAAATTGCGTTAGACTGTTAAGTGAGCTATTTTTATTATTTATCTCGCCCTTTAGTAGTATCGAATTCTGAAGACTGTATTCCCTTAACACTTGTGTGATGGGAATTGTCTAACTCTTTTGGTGTAATTGAGGAGTGTGTTGGTCGATTTGCAATAGGTATTCTAGTGTTCCTTATGAATCTGAGGACATATGTTAGAATGTTCTAAATAAATTTTTGTGGTTGATTTCACATATGGCTATTTCCACAGAAATGTAAACCACGTGTCAAAAAATAAAAGCTGAAAATTCATTTCCTTTTTTATGTTTTATCAAAGGAACACACTTAAAATTTATTAAACTAAAGAGTTCGAAACGTATTTTTATTCCCGCGGGCAATTATTGGACTTCAAAGTTGTGGAAGGGCTCTGGTCACCTTTTTTTTAATTCTTAATGAAACTTTCTCTTAAATATTTACTTCCATAAGAGTGGTAATGGGAGAATACTCTTTCTAATAAAAAATTCTTACAACAATAATACATTAACAAAAAATAAAAATATTTGATTATAAAGATCAGGTAACGGTAAATTTTCAATTTGTTTTCATTAACATTTTTATGCAACAGTCGTGCCCACAAAACATCATAAATTGTCATTTCTTCTGAACCGATGGTCGCATATGTTTAAAATTTTTTGAGTTAATCAAGTTTAGTAATCTTAATTTATTGAAACATTTAATTAGACCATATTATACCCTGTTATATTTTTATAGTACTTTAAACTTCGTCACGTCCGTCACCTGATATAAATTATCGTAAGTAAAAAATTTTGCATTGTGCTTGTGTCTTTTTCAACTACATATTTTACGTAGATGGACTTATTACGGGAGAAGAATAAGAAGAAAGCTCGTCGGTAGAGAGAAAAACTAAAAAAAAAACCCACTTAGGTTGGAAAAATTCTTCGAAAAGCTAAAGAACGGTCGCAAGATTACAGAAAAAATGTTTTCCAAAAAGCGAAAGGTACAGCATTTATAGCTTATATGCACGTCGGTTATTTGCATTTAACGTTTATATGCATCCCAACACGAACAATTTTCTATTCGTATTTAAAAAACATTAATTATTTTTAGTATTTGCATTTCGTTTAGATGCATTTCTCGCTTTTATGCACCGTAAAAAATTTATATTTTTTTTAAATGTATTAAAAATATACTCATATATGCACGGTACATATTCCAAAAATTATAAATTTGTGCAGTAATTTTTCGACTTCAAAAAACAAAGTTTTCTCATTTCACCAAGTAAACAATTAAAAAATTCCGTGTGGACTCAACTTATATACATAACAAACCTAACTGCGTCTTGACGAGCCACAACTTTGTTTTAAATTTTTTTACATTTATATATGTATGTATTGAAAAAAAACATCAGGAAATTGGTATGTAGTGCTATTTTTTCATATAGATTTTGACTTTTGTCAAGACAAGACTACCAACAAAATCAATGATATTGAATTTTGGTTTTGTTTTAAAAACGTCAAAATTTTATTTCTTTTTATGATTATATGTGATTCCAGAAAAAAAGTTTTAATTGATACTTATTTCCTTACTTAAGTTCAAATTTACGTTTTAAACTATTTTTCAAAAGTATTGAAATGTATCTAATTGCCAGAAAGACTGAACTAACGTAGCTTTTTATTTAATTTACTTTTTATTACTTGTGTTTTCCTTGTATGTACAAAATAGTAATTTTAATTAGTTTTGTAAAAACAAAATTTTTCGGGTTCTATTTACTCATTGTAGGTTTGTTATACATGCACCACTGAAGCATATAAGCGAGTTGTTTTATAAACACTGCCAATGCATATAAGCGAATTTTTATATATGCATTTCTTGCTTATAAGCACCAAAAGTCGCGCATAATTTGAAATGCATATAAGCGATAAATACTGTAATAACAAATTATTAGGGGAGAGAAGAGAAAAAAATCTAAGAAAATAACAAAAACATCGCAAAAAAACAAAAATCCAGAAGCGAACATCAATGTAACGCGTACAACTAACTGTTGGCAAACATTAGGGAAAGCTGAAAGATCTTTACCAGCTGTCTTGCAGAAAAGAAACCAAATTGTGAATTTATTGCATAAAAAATATGGTTCATTTATGGAGGAAAACGAAAACGAATCGAACTTGGTAATGAAAAACCAAATGCAACTAATTATAATCGTTTGCGGTCGTGATGATATTAGTGTTCAAGCTACAGGACAGACCTACATGTTGAATGGAGAAGTGGTATGTAAACGGTACATGATTATGATAATTTCAGAGGCTTACGAGCTATATAAAAATGAGATGAATCCCAATTACGTTGGCAAATCTCTACTCTATCAATTTCGACCAAAACACATTAAACTTTTAAGTAAGATGCCACATAACATGTGCGTACGCCAGTATCGTTTCCTGATAATTTTGAAAGTTTAATAAAATCGGCGTGTTAAAATATCGAGCAAGAAAGTTGTATGACAGACAGTTGTCAAAATAGTGTAAAGAACATAAAAAGCGACTTAGTTCCTTTAAAATTTTTTGCAAGTATGGATAAGGTCGTTATATTGCAATATTGGCGAAAAGTTGATGATCGAATTGCATTAACGTGTACAATATATGCATTATCTGATCTCTTACGCGAATTAGATGCAACGTTACCATCATTCAAGCGCCATTTTTTCGTAAAACGTGCCCAACAAAAATATTTTTAAACTAAGAAGAATGATATTAGAGCCGGAAACATAATAATACAACTAGATTTTGCAGAGAATTACCGGCTAATATGTCAAAATGAAATTCAGAGCGCTCACTTCTCCTACCGTCAAGTAACAATTTTTACGTGTGTTGCCTGGTTTAGTGGCGGCACAAAATCTTATGCAATAATAACTGATAGACTTACTCACAACAAGTTTGATGTTTGTTGCTTCTTAACAACACTTCTACATCAGATAAATATTTATATATTTTCAGACGGAAGTGGATCACAGTTTAAAAACAAATTTATTTCCAGAAGTTTGCCTGATTTCGTTTTAAAATTTAAATGTAAGAATATCGAGTGGAATTACTTTGCAACGTCTCACGGCAAAGGTACAGTTGACGGGGTAGGAGCCGTTATAAAGAGAAAAGTTTGGCAGATCACAAAAACAAAAAATTTTGTATTACAAAATGCTTTTTCGTTTTTCGAATGTGTTCGAATTCATATTTCTGGGATTCACTTAACTTATGTTTCCTCAGAGGACATAGAAACTTTTTCTATACCCTTAGTAGAAAAATGGAAAGAAAACGTGCCAAATATTCCTGGAATACAAAAATACTATTAATTTTCGTGTAATGAAGAATTTTAAATAAAAATGGATTCAACTGCATATTCCAAAAAAAAAAAATATATATTTAAATCAAAAAATGATCTACCCCTATTCACAAATACAGTAAGATAATTTAAAAAAAAAATATTATGAAAAATAAAAATAATAAAAAATAAAACTTATAACCTGTTCTCTTTCATGAATTAAAAAAAAACAAACAGTTATTGGAAAGAATATTTGGTACAAGTATCACATGGTAAAATATGTCACGTTACATCACGTAACGTCACGAACCAAACAACGGCCTGTAGGCGATAATCAAGAAAAGTTCTGTCAATTGAAAATATTAAAAAAATCACTTATGACGTTGGTAATTATGACAAAAAATATTTGCAAAACATTCCGACGAAAATCGGAGAGTTTTGCATTTTTACTGATGTAGAAAAAACCAACTTCTATTTTCGTCACGCCACGTCACCGCCTTTAATTACTTATATTTTATCAGCTGCATGTTTGAATTTTTTTTCTTTCACCAAATTTATAGCTCACCGTGCTCCACACAAAAACGAAAAAAAGTAAAAAAATGTTTAACGCTTTCGGTAGTTTTTGACTCATTGAAGCGTGCGACTGTCACGTATGTGTCTATGGAATTACCCATATGAAGTCAGTTCTTGCTGATATAATCGTCTTTTTCATTTTGATGTCGTCTGTATTGGGTGTTTGATGTGAGAATTTTGATGGCCATATTACCTCTATTACCTCGGTCCTTGAAATCACAATCCATTGTGATATGGGCTGGTTGCACTTCTCGCGGTAAAATGTCAGCAGGATTATTCTTTCATTTTACATGACGCCACTGGTCTGCTATTGTTAATGACTGAATGATTGAAATTCTATTAGCCACAAACGTTTTATAAGAAGATGATTGCGAGTTAATCCATGATAAAACAATTTCGGAATCAGTCCACAGTAAGATAAACTGATTTTATAAGAGCCAGTTGGGCTGCTATGACCGCATCACATAGGTCCAGCCGAGGTAATATGTGTTGCTTCACAGGGGCCACTCTTGATTTTGCACATAGCAGTCGGACAATAATTGTTCCAACTTTAAATTTTACTCGAATATATACAACTGCACCGTAGACCTTTTCAGATGCGTCTGCAAATATATGAAGCTGCGTTTTTACTGGAATGCCACCATAGAATGTATGTCTCGCAGTTTTGAAGTCATCTAGCGTTTTCAAATCATTGCGGAAGCTCTCCCTAGTCATAAAAAGATTTTAAAGTAATTGAATGCTGCTACAATTATTGGATAAAAATGTTTGCCTTGACAACAAAAGGAGCAAAAAAAAAGCTCTCCCAAGTCATACAAAGATTTTGAGGTAATTGAATGCTGCCACAATTGTTGGATAAAAATTTTAGCCTTAACAACAACAGGAGCAAAAAGACCAAGAGGATCAAATAATTTGGCAAGCTCTGATGTAACTGTACGTTTTGATATTCCTTGGAGCTCATTAAGTTTTACTTCAAAACTGATCATCTTGGGGCACCCAATGTAAACCCAAAGTTTTTATTGTTTTATTACTGTCGCGATCAAGGTCTAAATCAACTACTGGATCACTGTGGGGTATATTTCTCAGCAGCCTTTCATTATTTGAGCACCATTTTTTCAGAATAAAACCACGTTCTTGTAGTATCATTTGTAGTTGCCTTTCAGTTTCAACCGCCAAACTCAGACTATCTGAGTGACCGAGACTATCATCCAGATAAAAGTTGTCTCTTAACATCCGGGAGCCCAGTGGGTATCGTGCTGTGTTTTCTTCTGCAATACGTTGTGAGCAGTGTGGCCAAATCTAAAAATATTATACAGCTAAATCGGCTACAAAATAATGCTGAAAAGAATCCTAAACTGCCAAAAAATAATGCTAAAATTGTATCTTATGTTACTTTAGTTGATATATCTTTGTAAATGTTTTATTTTTATAATTTTTTCCTATGACCACTTATTGCACATCATTTCAATGAAAAATACTGATTAAAAAGTAAAGAATATTTGTTGAAGTATATGTATAAATTTATGTACATTAATAAAAAGGTTTTTTGTTTTTATAAAAGGTATCATTAAATTCACTATCATATTGAATTATTATGAAATTAACAAAAAATCAAAGTAACTACTAACTAACCATAAATGGCTATTAATTAGTAATTCATATCATATATCATATTAAAAGTCTGTAAGGATTATATCCATTGACTACATTTAAATAAATAAATTTTAATAAATTAACTGTTTGACCTACTGTTATTATACTATTATAATATGAAATTTATTTGTTGGGTGGTTAAGCAATGTCTATATGCATTTCATTGGCGCTTTTACCAAATCGTCAGCAGACTTCAACCACAGTTTTGAAAAGTTTCAAACCACTCACCTTATTAAAAGACTTTTATAACCCATTTGAGAATTATATAAAAACTCACAAAAGATATTAAAAAGTCACATTATAATAAGAGTAGTAGGCTATGAAACTTATACAAACCACCCAACAAATAAGCACTGGCCAAGTAGGGGGCTGCTCTCGTACCATAAGTAATTGTGTTCAGTCTGTAAATTAATTGATCTCTCCAAATGATCAACTCATATTGATGGTCGACTGGCTTGATTAATATTTGACGATAAATTTTTTCGATGTCAGTTATAACTACGAATTTAGGCATGCGAAATCTAAGTAGAATAGAAAATAAATCACTTTGTACAGTAGGGCCAGTATAAATTAAGTCATTTAATAAGTTTCCTGTTAACGTTTTAGCAGAAGCGTCGAACACTACTCTAAGTTTTGTTGATGTACTCTCGGGCCTTAGCACGCAATGCTGTGGAATAAAATATCTTGGAGTAGGTATATTGTCTATGTTAACATTTTCCATGTGGCCCAGTTTCTCATATTCTCTCATGAAATTAATATATTCCCGCCGCATAATTTCGTTCTTGTGGAGTCTATTTTCTAGACCAATAAATATTATTATACGCCAATTGGCGAGAGTGGCCTAGTGCTGTTGGATTCTCTTTAAATGGTATTCTGCCGATGAAACGCCCATTATAATTATTTTTAACATGTTGATTAAAATGACTTTCACACAGATTTTCTGCCGGAGACAATGTTTTCGCGTTTGTATCTACTTCATGGAGTTTCCATAGTTGTTCTATCGATTTTTCTAGTGAATTTTCGTTACCAAATATTGCGGACGTCAATGGTGAGGATGAACAAGATGGAGTGTGCTGTTTGATTGATCCGCCTATAACCCACTCAAATGACGTATTTTGAAGTACTGGAAGACTGTCACTTAACTTTATCGTTCCAGACTGTATCAGGCTGAAGTAGAACTCAGCGCCAAGAAGAATTCGTTTGAATGGCCATTTGCGGCCTTGATAATGACTCTTGTAGTAGTTAAGATGACATAATTCTGGTTTCTTGATATAGATGCTGTCGAGGCTGAAGAGAATGCAACTGCGTTGCTTGTAGCCTCATGTTGTTTTTTGTTAGTCATTTGAAGAGGTGAATTTGACGTAGCCGTATGCTGTGATTTTGGTGGCAGGTGTAATAACGTATTGTGTTTATTAGTACATTTCTTGGAGTTATGCCATGGCAATTTAAAGGAGTTTAGAGCCATACTAGACTCAGGACCGCATGTTAACATTGTGAGTGATTGGCTTATGAAAATATTATCCCATTAAAAAACGGAAGCCCCTTTTTGTATTGATGGAGTTGGAAGGATCCAGAGAAGATCTCATCAACCCATTACTGTGCAAATGTTATCTAGAGATCACAATATTTCCACAAACTTGAAAGCCTTCGTTCTAACCAGCATTATCCCGCAACGACCGGTTCATATTATCGATTTTTCAAACTGGAAAAATCCAAAGGACATTCATCTGGCGGACACCAATTTTATGAATAATTGTCCTTGAAACAGTTCACACATAATCCCTATTGTTGTACCCATTTTAGTTGGCCATACTCTTTCATTGCAATGAATTGCTTACAATGATGAATTCGATGGTTACTGTTGTTGCATAGCTTGTAGTTGATGTTATCTTCTCCTGATGCTACATCAGTTATATCCTTGCTTGTATTCTGATGAATGTTTGATTTTTCCTTGTGCCCAATTGATTCCATTGATTCGAATTGCCTCTCTAGAAAGAACAACAATTCACTAATTGTAGGCACTTCTTTTGGTTTTTGTAGTGATTGCATGAATCGAAGTTAAATAGTGTGTTCGAGTTTTTAAGGCAATAATTGAATGAGTATGGCTTCCCATGTCGATGTGTCGATGTTTAAGTTGTTCAATGCCAGCAATCATTCCTTTGTGGTATCATGAAGAGCTTTTGTTGATGCAGGAGGGAATGTTTCCTTGGGTTGATTAAAATTTTTTTCAATCAATGTAGTTACCAGCACTCTTTTGCTGTTGTACCGTTCATAAAGCAGTGACCACGCTGTGGTGTAATTTGTTTTGATAAGGCTAGATGACATATGAATTTGCCAGCCTTTCCTTATAAATTGGTTTTGAGGTACCACATTTTTTGTAAGTTTGCAAGCGGTTGGTTGTGCACCCTTGCTTAAAATAATAATATAACTTTTTATATCAAATAATATTAGTTGTATACATTTATTGAAAAGAATTATGCCTACGTATTTACATAACGGTGAGATATGACCTAGCGCGATGCCTTCTAGAACATCTCTACACTTCTTTTCTTTTTCGATATACATACATATAAGGAAATTTTACACTTACTATCTCGCTTCTTTCACAGTACCCAATTGATTCCTTTGATTCGAATTGCCTCTTTAGAAAGGAAAGAAAACTCCTTTTGTTTTTTGTAGTGATTGCATGAATCGAATGTAAATAGTGTGTTTTGAGTTTTTTATGCAATAATTGAATGAGTATGGCTTCCCATGTCGATGTGTCGGTATTTAAGTTGTTCAATGCCAGCAAGCATTCCTTTGTGGCTTAGAAGATACCTTGATTGATATCTGTAGCAAAAAATGTATCGACGAAGTAAAAAAAGATACAAAAAAATTCTTTGTATTTTAACCTGTCTTCGTCTGTCCTTTGTATATTTACATTCATTAACTTTAACAATCGTTTGTGAATTAGGGGTGTATATATACATATATATATATATATATATATATATATATATATATATATAAAGATGAATGTTAAATAATATCTTTTAGATCTTTACATAGATATTTTTAATTTATATACTTGATGAAAATGAAATTTGAATAAAGAATATGTCAAAAAATTCGTTTTTTATTAACCTTACGATGCATACCCAACTTTTTCTACTAGAACACACACCCGGTATACGTTTGTACCAACTAGCTTGTTTTGGTTTTTTTTTAATTTTTGAATGGTCCAATTTCATTACATAAAAAGGTAACGGGCATGGGATAGCTAAGTATTGTTTTTTCATATTTCGGCTAAATAAAAACAACACTTTTTAGTTTCTATTTTTTAAATGTATAGTCTAACATGGAACAAGAATTTCAACGTTCAAAGGGTTCATATATTCTACCTAGTTCAAGAAGATATAAACAAAAGAGTGCATACTGGAAACTATTATGCTGTTGGCACCAGGGGGTTTACTCTGTATTACAATAACAAAGAAATTATTTTCGCATTTTAATGTAAATAGCATACAAATGCAAAAAGCTTTTATTTCGCATAGCATTACAGACGCACATGGTTTACAAAACCTGCAAAATATGCTATCAAAGTTTGGTGGATTTGCGGTGCAAAAACGGCATATCCACTGCAAGGAAGGAAAATGAACCAAGGGTACCGGGTCTTGAAGGATTTGGCTAGCTGATACGAAGGAAGCGGAAGATATATTTCTATGGACAATTTCTTCCTGAAGATGCCAGTTGCAGAACTTCTTGTCACTTGGAACCTAACAATTGTTGGAACTTCGCGCAAAGACAGAACGTATATTGGTGCGGAAATGAAGGCACACAATCATTTTTCGGCTTCATAAAAAAAGTGACGCTGTTTTCTTCAATGCACTATGATAGCTGAGGGTGGGAAGCCTAATATCATAGAAGTTTATAATATGACATAGGGTGGCGTTGATAAAATGGACTAATTTTTCAGTGAATATCCTGCACAGTATAGACGAAGCGTTGGCCACTGTCATTATTTTCCAACATGTTGGACATAACGTCACTTGCAGCGTATATATTATATGGAATGCACAACCTCGTTCTGCCTGTGAAATCAAACAATCGTAAGCAGTTCCTTCGCAGCTTGACTGAAGCATTGTGTATACCAATTATTGAAAAACGTACACTAAATCGGCAGGTCACGCGAAGCTTCTCCACTAAAATAGCGACTGAATCATAATTCAACCGACCAAAAGTACTAATTTTGCGGATTAATTGAAATAAAAAGTTCAAGTATCGTAAAAAATAAAAGTATCCGCTTAAGGAGCACAAAATTCTTCATCGCCGGGCAAAAAATTAATCTCAAATATGTAACGGTATTTTTGTGGTGAATTGTTACATTAAATATTGAGAGAAAAAAAGGTAAAATTTGTAAAAAAAAAACCAATTTTAAACAAATAAATACTGTTTACATTGAATAATTAAAAAAATAATAAATATTACTATGTAGTCATTAAGTTCAGATATATATCAATATGTTTTGCATAAATTTTAATTTTAATTATTTACAGTGGTGGTTTTCCTTTTAGTTTTTATATTGGAGGTGCAAAACAAAAAAGATTTTTTAAGTTCAGGTGGACATAAATTTAATAGTTGGGCTAAGTTGGCCAGGGAATTAAATATAATTTTAAATCCTACACAGTTTACAGTTGTTTATGAAAAAATAGGTTGCGCATCCGCGAGTTAACACCCGTCACACCATCTGCACCTGAAACATTATCTACAAAGCATTTCCACTATAGCAATACGTGGAGGACAAAGGTCAGACCCTTTAAATAGAAAATAGATAAGAACAATATTATTAACTGTAATAGATAAGAATTATATTATTAAACCCAGCTGTACTCATAAGAAAATGTAAAGTAATAAGTCAAAGGGCATAAACAAACATGACCGAAACAAAGTGAAATCGAAAACACATTTTCTACTGATAAAAAAGATACTTAACAAAGAACAAGTGGAAAACATGTTTTCGTGCAGATTAAAATACCTAGCTGTAAGAAATGATAAAGAAAATTGTTACCATAAATAGATGTTAAAAAACAAATTGTAATCAGTCTTAAGAATATTATTAATAAAGAAACACACGTTTCGGTGTAGTAAAAAAAATAAAATAGATATTTTTTTTACTCATTCCTTAGACAAGGAATTAACTGGGGGCTCAACCGGGATATTTTAGTTAAATTAATGCTAAAGGATTCTAAAAGCCACTTAAGTGAACACTGCACTTTCGATCCTTGAAACAACATTATCCTGAAAGGAAAAGGAAATAATTAATCAAGAGACAAAAAACACAGTGAGTACAAAAGGACTTCCAAGACAAAAAAGGAATAGTCTAATAAAGTACAAAATCAGCACCACGTATCCTGAAAAAGCGGAATAAAGTAAATTCATTGGAATACAGTAGAATCTTGTATTCAAGACAATCCCTTGAAATAAAAAATAAAAGTGGAGATCCAGACTAGTAAAAGACAAAAGAATTTTGACCTAGTAAGAGGAATAATCCCAGATACAGATACAAATAAAATGTCTGTCCAAGATTTAGAAACCCTGCAAGCTCAAATTGCTACACTGGTAGCCGCTCAAACTGAGACGCAAAGAACTCTCACAGCATTAAAAAATAACAGAGCATTCAATATAGAACCGGCAGTACAATTGACTCCATGCGCAAGTGGAATAACAACTGAAAGCCAAATACATTTAGAAGTGTTTAAAACTCTACCAATATTCGACGGAGACAAAAAGAAATACCGTGCCTGGAGATCATCCGCATGGACACATATGGAAACCATTAAAAACTTTGAAAACACACCAACATACTGTACAGCACTTGCTATTGTACGAGCAAAAATTCAAGGTTTGGCTGCAGATATACTAATCAACCACAACACTATATTCAACTTCTATTCGATAATAAATAGACTTGATTATACATATGCCGACCAACGTCCAATGTACGTTTTACTTGAACAGATGAAGAAGATAGCACAAGGAAGAAAAGATTTGGCCGAATATCATTTATGCATAAATGAAGCATTGAATTTTATAAAAAAATTGAGATGGAACAAGGCGATAGAACTATGAAAGCATTCGCTAATCAAGAAGCCGTCAGGATATTTATTACTGGCTTAAACTCCAAATACACAGTGGGTACACTTTACGCTCAAAATCCGAAAGATTTGGAGACCGCATATGCAATTGCAAGTACTATCTACCACGATGACAGAAATTTACAGTTCGATACACCAACACAAGCACATCGACCACATCCAGTGACTCAAGAACGGTTCCAACGGAAACCACACCATCAACAGTTTGAACAGCGGAAGTATAGACCAAATGTGCAATACAACCCAAATCATCAGCTACCATATACCCAAAGACAACCTCCAGTACAACAAATGGAAGTGGATACAAGTGATAGAAATGTTCACCAACACATTTCCAAAGGTACAACAGTCCCTTCAGACAAAATCAACCCTTCAAGAGAGAATTCAATCACTCCAACAACAACTTTAATCCTAATAAACAACAAAGAATTAATAACACCAGAGAGGAGGACGAAGCCAATTCAACTAGAGCTGAGTACGATGAAGATGAAGACACGAAAGTAGCTTTTTTAGACTAAAGGATGGTTTACCTCATCTACAAAGACACGATAGAGAAACGGGTGAGACCATCAATATATTAATAGATTGCGGTGCAACAAATAATTATATAGATATGAACTGTAAAATAGGTTATAGTAAAATATTAGATACTCCTGTAAAAGTAAGAACATTACACGGGTATTCATATGTTAAAAGTAAAAAGTCTATAAATCTACTAAATTATGAGTTGACATTCTTTGAAATAGATTCACTGACAGGGTCAGATATGATATTAGGAATGCAAGGACTAAAAGAAATAGGTGCAACTATAGATTTAATTAATAATAGACTCGAGTATAGATGCAAAGAAAAAATGCATAAAATAAATTTTACAGTGAACAATGAAAATTACAGGGAAAGAACAGAAGAAATTATGAATAAAAATTCATACACGAATGAAAAACTACCATACACCACTACTATTGAAGGAACTATTCGAACAAAGTCAGATGAACCTATATGGACAAAACAATATCCATATCCGTACTCTGATAATGAATTTATAAATAAAGAAATCCAGGATCTATTGCGTAAAGAAATTATACAACCTAGTAGAAGTCCCTACAATAGTCCCATCTGGACAGTAGCAAAAAAAGGTACCGATGACCAAGATAAACCTAAATTACAGATAGATATCCCATCCCAGATGTGAATATGACTATCCAAAACTTAGGTAAAGCAAAGATTTTCACAACATTAGATTTGGAATCAGGCTTCCACCAAATTCGAATGAAAAAAGAAGACCGTGAATAAACGGCTTTCTCAATCAACGGCGCTAAGTATGAGTTCCTTCGGATGCCATTCGGGTTAAAGAATGCTCCTTCAATTTTTCAACGATGCGTCGATGATATTTTGAGGCCATATATAGGTAAATTTGCATACGTCTATATTGACGATGTACTAATATATTCTTCCACACCTGAGGGACACATTGAACATATCTAGACTATAATTAACGCTTTGCACAAAGCAAATATGAAGATTTCAAATGAAAAATCTCACTTCTTTAAAGAAGAAATAGAATATTTATGTCACATAATTAAACATAATGGAATCACTGTAGATCCCACAAAAATACAGACAATTAGAAATTATCCTACTCCAACTACACTAAAAGAGTTAAGATCATTCTTAGGCTTAGCCAGTTATTACAGGAAATTTGTCAAAAATTTCGCTGCAATTGTTAAACTCTTAACAACATTTTTGAGAGGAGAAAAATAAAATAGAATTAGATCAACCTGCTCTAGAAGCAATGAATAAAATCAAGGACGAGCTTGAAGCCCAAGTACAATTATTTCAACCCGATTTCAAAGAACCTTTTTCGAGTTAACTACCGATGCAAGCAATTTTGCTATAGGCGCTGTACTATCACAGAAACAAAGACCCATTGCACTTATTTCCAGAACTGTAAACGAGACTGAACAAAATTATTCAAGAAATGAGAAAGAACTTTTGGCCATAGTCTGGGCCTTACAAAGTTGCGAAATTATTTATATGGAATAGCAGATTTAACAATTTATACAGATCATCAGACATTAATATTTTCTGTATCTGATAAAAATCAAAATACAAAGTTGAAACGATGGAAAACTTTTATCGAGGAATATGGTGCAAAAATTTTATATAAACCTGGACACCAGAATATAGTTGCTGACGCGTTGTCAAGACAACAAATAAATTCAAGTACGAATGAATCTCAGCATTCAGCCCAAAGTTCACCAATATTATACAAGAAAGTCCTAAACCCTTGAATCATTTTAAAAATCAAATAATTCTAACACACGCCAACGAAGATTTACTAGAATCAAAAAATATTTTTAATTTCAGACGCCACCATATTAAATTCACTACCAACGAAAAATTGATAAGTAACATGAAATTAATACTGAGACCAAAGGTAATTAATGCATTACTAGTGGATTCAGAAATAATGTTTAGTATTAGGTATTTATTGAAAGAAACCTTCCCTACAGTAAAATTTTTAAAAGCGAACAATTAAGTTGAAGATATATTAGACGAAGAAAGACAGAAATAATTAGTTAAACAAATTCATGAGAGAGCTCATAGAAACGTACGAAATAATATTTTAGAATTAGAAAGAGATTATTTTTGGATTATATTATACAACATGTAGTTACAGCCCCATTTCATTCAACAACTAACGGTCAAGTCAAGCGAATACATAGTACAATTATCGAACTCGCAAATTTATTATCCCAGAAAGGAATCACTGCTCCTGACGAAAAAATATTCGAAGCGGTTCGCCCGTATAACAAGACTATACATTCAGTCACTAAAGAAAAACCCGAGGACGTGTTTTTTAATCAGCAGAGGTATCCTCATATATACAATTTAATCGAACAAGTTCAAACAAAAACTTTAGCCTACCACAATAAAGACCGCAAGGTTATCCGATATAAAAAAGGAGACATTATTTACTCCAGGACGCATAGAAGAAGTAAAGGCGTAGCTAAATTTCAGAAACATATTGTTAAGACAGACACCGGCGAAACCATTACCACATCCAGAAAATTAATAGTACACAAGGACAACATTAGAAGTAAACATGTCAGCAAAGATAGTGATCCTATTAACGATAATCCAACTTATACTAGCGAATAATACAATTGATCTACAAAATAAACAATATGTCTTAATTGAAGACAACCAAGTATATTTACACAAGAACTATGGCAATCATAGTTCTTAATGTTATGGCAATCATAGTTCGTAATGTTTACCATATTGTAAACATTACAAAAATATTAAAACCATACGAAAATATAATAAGAAATTCATACAACATACAAAAAAATATAGAACTTCAAGTTTTAATCAAAAAAATTTAAAACTTAAAAACACAATTAACGAACAATAGAAATAAAAGATCTCTAAACTTTTTAGGATCAGCTCTTAAATTTATCACTGGTACTCCAGATCATAACGATAAAATTGAAATAAAAACTAGACTAAGCCAACTTGTAGAAAATAGTAATCAACAAAGAATAATTAACTCACAATTGGAAAAAATATTAAATAATATCAGCATTAAAAAAATAAACGAAGAATTCATATTAAACGAAGTTTACAACGAATTAATAACATTAACTAATACAATTAATTTTGCAAAAAATAATAACTTTTATTCAGGAACATTAAATGTAGAAGAAATTGAATCTATTATGAAAAATGAAAAAATAAAAATTCCTGTAATTAATATACTAGAATATTCAGATATACACGTTTGTGAATTTAGCCAAGCAATTTTTGTAATATATAAATATCCTATTATCGAAGAAGAATGTAAACTGTACAAAATCTATCCCTTAGCAAATAAACTCGGAAAATTATTATTAGACGATAAGATTGCCTTATGCAAAAATAATTATCAAAGAGTAATTAAATGTAAAAATATTATTGGTTTCCATATATGTATGTAAAATTGAATCTAAAGATAATTGTACATTAACCATTTTAAACAATGAATCAGCTCAGTGTAAAACAAGACTTGAGAACTACCCAGACATTGAAGACTTCGGCAACGGAAACATTTTTATCGACAATAAACACACGTTAAATAATTTAACTATAAATGTACTTTAACGAAAAACAAAGAATTTATGACATCATTCATAAAAGACATAATGAAGAATTAAGTATACTCGAAATCCTATATACAACCTCAGAGAATAAATTTACAAATATTCAAGAAATATCTACATTATTCATTCCGTTGGAAGAACACCCATTAAGAAGCATACTATACATAATTTTAATATTCACTATACTATTAGCAATAAATTACTTTTTAGTACAGCTTTGCAAGTGTTACATATCACAACAAGACAAAAGGAAACAAGAATTATATAACAGATATTATGAAGCAGAATTACTCAGGCTTCAGACTAAAGTATGAAACGAGGACGTTTCTTTTTAACACAGGGGAGAGTTAACACCCGTCACACCATCTGCACCTAAAACATTATCTACAAAGCATTTCCACTATAGCAATGCGTGGAGGACAAAGGTCAGACCCTTTAAATAGAAAATAGATAAGAACAATATTATTAACTGTAATAGATAAGAATTATATTATTAAACCCAGCTGTGCTCATAAGAAAACGTAAAGTAATAAGTCAAAGGGCATGAACAAACATGACCGAAACAAGAACAAGAACAAGAGGAAAACATGTTTTCGTGCAGATTAAAATACCTAGCTGTAAGAAATGATAAAGAAAATTGTTACCATAAATAGATGTTAAGAAACAAATTGTAATCAGTCTTAAGAATATTATTAATAAAGAAACACACGTTTCGGTGTAGTAAAAAAATAAAATATATATTTTTCTTTACTCATTCCTTAGACAAGGAATTAGCTGGGGGCTCAACCGGGATATTTTAGTTAAATGCTAAAGGATTCTAAAAGCCACTTAAGTGGACACTGCACTTTCGATTCTTGAAACAACATTATCCTGAAAGGAAAAGGGAATAATTAATCAAGAGACAAACAACACAGTGAGTACAAAAGGACTTCCAAGACAAAAAAGGAATAGTCTAAAAAAGTACAAAATCAGCACCACGTATCCTGAAAAAGAGGAATAAAGTAAATTCATTGGAATACAGTAGAATCTTGTATTCACGACAATCCCTTGAAATAAAAAATAAAAGTGGAGATCCAGACTAGTAAAAGACAAAAGATTTTTGACCTAGTAAGAGGAATAATCCCAAATACAGATACAAATAAAATGTCTGTCCAAGATTTAGAAACCCTGCAAGCTCAAATTGCTACACTGGTAGCCGCTCAAACTGAGACGCAAAGAACTCTCACAGCATTAAAAAATAACAGAGCATTCAATATAGAACCGGCAGTACAATTGACTCCATGCTCAAGTGGAATAACAACTGAAAGCCAAATACATTTAGAAGTGTTTAAAACTCTACCAATATTCGACGGAGATAAAAAGAAATACCGTGCCTGGAGATCATCCGCATGGACACATATGGAAACCATTAAAAACTTTGAAAACACACCAACATACTGTACAGCACTTGCTATTGTACGAGCAAAAATTCAAGGTGTGGCTGCAGATATACTAATCAACCACAACACTATATTCAACTTCTGTTCGATAATAAATAGACTTGATTATACATATGCCGACCAACGTCCAATGTACGTTTTACTTGCACAGATGAAGAAGATATCACAAGGAAGAAAAGATTTGGCCGAATATCATTCATGCATAAATGAAGCATTGAATTTTATCAAAAATTGAGATGGAACAAGGTGATAGAACTATGAAAGCATTCGCTAATCAAGAAGCCGTCAGGACATTTATTACTGGCTTAAACTCCAAATACACAGTGGGTACACTTTACGCTGAAAATCCGAAAGATTTGGAGACCGCATATGCAATTGCAAGTACTATCTACCACGATGACAGAAATTTACAGTTCGATACACCAACACAAGCACATCGACCACATCCAGTGACTCAAGAACGGTTCCAACGGAAACCACACCATCAACAGTTTGAACAGCGGAAGTATAGACCAAATGTGCTATACAACCCAAATCATCAGCTACCATATATCCAAGGACAACCTCCAATACAACCAATGGAAGTGGATACAAGTGACACAAATGTTCGTCAACCAACACATTTCCAAAGGTACAACAATCCCTTCAGAAAAAATCAACCCTTCAAGAGAGAATTCAATCACTCCAACAACAACTTTAATCCTTTAAACAACAAAGAATTAATAACACCAGAGAGGAGGACGAAGCCAATTCAACTAGAGCTGAGTACGATGAAGATGAAGACATGAAAGTAGCTTTTTTAGACTAAAGGATGGTTTACCTCATCTACAAAGACACGATAGAGAAACGGGTAAGACCATCAATATATTAATAGATTGCGGTGCAACAAATAATTATATAGATATGAACTGTAAAATAGGTTATAGTAAAATATTAGATACTCCTGTAAAAGTAAGAACATTACACGGGTATTCATATGTTAAAAGTAAAAAGTTGATAAATCTACTAAATTATGAGTTGACATTCTTTGAAATAGATTCACTGACAGGGTAAGATATGATATTAGGAATGCAAGGACTAAAAGAAATAGGTGCAACTATAGATTTAATTAATAATAGACTCAAGTATAGATGCAAAGAAAAAATGTATAAAATAAATTTTACAGTGAACAATGAAAATTACAGGGAAAGAACAGAAGAAATTATGAATAAAAATTCATACACGAATGAAAAACTACCATACACCACTACTATTGAAGGAACTATTCGAACAAAGTCAGATGAACCTATATGGACACAACAATATCCATATCGGTACTCTGATAATGAATTTATAAATAAAGAAATCCAGGATCTATTGCGTAACGAAATTATACAACCTAGTAGAAGTCCCTACAATAGTCCCATCTGGACAGTAGCAAAAAAAGGTACCGATGACCAAGGTAAACCTAAATTACAGATAGATATCCCATCCCAGATGTGAATATGACTATCCAAAACTTAGGTAAAGCAAAGATTTTCACAACATTAGATTTGGAATCAGGCTTCCACCAAATTCGAATGAAAAAAGAAGACCGTGAAAAAACGGCTTTCTCAATCAACGGCGCTAAGTATGAATTCCTTCGGATGCCATTCGGGTTAAAGAATGCTCCTTCAATTTTTCAACGATGCGTCGATGATATTTTGAGGCCATACATAGGTAAATTTGCATACGCCTATATTGACGATGTACTAATATATTCTTCCACACCTGAGGAACACATTGAACATATCGAGACTATAGTTAACGCTTTGCACAAAGCAAATATGAAGATTTCAAATGAAAAATCTCACTTCTTTAAAGAAGAAATATAATATTTAGGTCACATAATTAAACATAATGGAATCACTGTAGATCCCACAAAAATACAGACAATTAGAAATTATCCGACTCCAACTACACTAAAAGAGTTAAGATCCGTCTTAGGCTTAGCCAGTTATTACAGGAAATTTGTCAAAAATTTCGCTGCAATTCTTAAACCCTTAACAACATTTTTGAGAGGAGAAAACGGAAGTATATCAAAAAATCAGAGCGCAAAAATAAATATAGAATTAGATCAACCTGCTCTAGAAGCAATGAATAAAATCAAGGACGAGCTTGAAGCCCAAGTACAATTATTTCAACCCGATTTCAAAGAACCTTTCGAGTTAACTACCGATGCAAGCAATTTTGCTATAGGCGCTGTACTATCACAGAAACAAAGACCCATTGCACTTATTTCCAGAACAGTAAACGAGACTGAACAAAATTATTCAACAAATGAGAAAGAACTTTTGGCCATAGTCTGGGCCTTACAAAGTTGAGAAATTATTTATATGGAATAGCAGATTTAACAATTTATACAGATCATCAGACATTAATATTTTCTGTTTTTGATAAAAATCCAAATACAAAGTTGAAACGATGGAAAAATTTTATCGAGGAATATGGTGCAAAAATATTATATAAACCTGGAGACCAGAATATAGTTGCTGACGCGTTGTCAAGACAACAAATAAATTCAAGTATGAATGAATCTCAGCATTCAGCCCAAAGTTCACCAATTAATATTATACAAGAAAGTCCTAAGCCCTTGAATCATTTTAAAAATCAAATAATTCTAACACACGCCAACGAAGATTTACTAGAATCAAAAAATGTTTTTAGTTTCAGACGGCACCATATTAAATTCACTACCAACGAAAAATCGATAAGTAACATGAAATTAATACTTAGACCAAAGGTAATTAATGCATTACTAGTGGATTCAGAAATAATGTTTAGTATTAGGTATTTATTGAAAGAAACCTTCCCTACAGTAAAATTTGTAAAAGCGAACAATTTAGTTGAAGATATATTAGGCGAAGAAAGACAGAAACAATTAGTTAAACAAATTCATGAGAGAGCTCATAGAAACGTACGAAATAATATTTTAGAGTTAGAAAGAGATTATTTTTGGCCTGAGTTAAAAAAGCAGTGCTATGAAATTAGTAGCAACTGTGAATCATGCCCAACTCATAAATACGACAGAAAACCTGATAAAATTCCTATTGGCAAAGCACCAATACCTACAAAACCTGGTGAGCATATACACATGGATATATTTTACTTTGGCGGACAAATGTTTATAACTAGTTTAGACAAGTTCTCTAAATTTTGTCATATACCACACATCCCAACAAAGAAAGACATGTATAAAAATATTGTTGAAATTCTGTCTCTCACTTACCCCAACGCCCAATTTGTCGTCACTGATAACGAAGCAAGTTTTAATGGTATTCTAGCAAGTCAAATATACGATAGACTACAAATACAACATGTAGTTACAGCCCCATTTCATTCAACAACTAACGGTCAAGTCGAGCGTGTACGTAGTACAATTATCGAACTCGCAAATTTATTATCCCAGAAAAGAATCACTGTTTCTGACGAAAAAATATTCGAAGCGGTTCGCCAGTATAACAAGACTATAAATTCAGTCACTAAAGAAAAACCCGAGGACGTGTTTTTTAATCAGCAGAGGAGGTATCCTCATATATACAATTTAATCAAACAAGTTCAAACAAAAACTTTAGCCTACCACAATAAAGACCGCAAGGTTATCCGATATAAAAAAGGAGACATTATTTACTCCAGGACGCATAGAAGAAGTAAAGGCGTAGCTAAATTTCAGAAACATATTGTTGAGACAGACACCGGCGAAACCATTACCACATCCAGAAAATTAATAGTACACAACGACAAAATTAGAAGTAAACATGTCAGCAAAGATAGTGATCCTATTAACGATAATCCAACTCATTCTAGCGAATAATACAATAGATCTACAAAATAAACAATATGTCTTAATTGAAGACAACCAAGTATATTTACATAAGAACTATGAATACCTGTACTATGTTGTAAACATTACAAAAATATTAAAACCATACGAAAATACAATAAGAAATTCATAAAACATACAAAAAAATATAGAACTTCAAGTTTTAATCAAAAAAATTGAAAACTTAAAAACGCAATTAACGAACAATAGAAATAAAAGATCTCTAAACTTTTTAGGATCAGCTCTTAAATTTATCACTGGTACTCCAGATCATAACGATGAAATTGAAATAAAAACTAGACTAAACCAACTTGTAGAAAATAGTAATCAACAAAGAATAATTAACTCACAATTTGAAAAAATATTAAATAATATCAGCATTAAAAAAATAAACGAAGAATTCATATTAAACGAAGTTTACAACTAATACAATTAATTTTGCAAAAAATAATAACTTTTATTCAGGAGCATTAAATGTAGAAGAAATTGAATCTATTATGAAAAATTAAAAAATAAAAATTCCTGTAATTAATATACTAGAATATTCAGATATACACGTTTTTGAATTTAGCCAAGCAATTTTTGTAATATATAAATATCCTATTATCGAAGAAGAATGTAAACTGTACAAAATCTATCCCTTAGCAAATAAACTCGGAAAATTATTATTAGACGATAAGATTGCCTTATGCAAAAATAATTATCAAAGAGTAATTAAATGTAAAAATATTATTGGTGCCCATATATGTAAAATTGAATCTAAAGATAATTGTACATTAACCACTTTAAACAATGAATCAGCTCAGTGTAAAACAAGACTTGAGAACAACCCAGACATTGAAGACTTCGGCAACGGAAACATTTTTATCGACAATAAACACACGTTAAATAATTTAACTATAAACGGAACACATTTGGTACAGTTTGTCCAAAATATAACTATAGATGGTAAGATGTACTTTAACGAAAAACAAAGAATTTATGACATCATTCATAAGAGACATAATTAAGAATTAAGTATACTCGAAATCCTGTATACAAACTCAGAGAATAAATTTACAAATATTCAAAAAATATCTACATTATTCATTCCGTTGGAAGAACACCCATTAAGAAGCATACTATACATAATTTTAATATTTACTATACTATTAGCAATAATTTACTTTTTAGTACAGCTTTGCAAGTGTTACATATCACAACAAGAAAAAAGGAAACAAGAATTATATAACAGATATTATGAAGCAGAATTACTCAGGCTTCAGACTAAAGTATGAAACGAGGACGTTTCTTTTTAACACAGGGGAGAGTTAACACCCGTCACACCATCTGCACCTAAAACATTATCTACAAAGCATTTCCACTATAGCAATACGTGGAGGACAAAGGTCAGACCCTTTAAATAGAAAATAGATAAGAACAATATTATTAACTGTAATAGATAAGAATTATATTATTAAACCCAGCTGTGCTCATAAGAAAATGTAAAGTTGTGGTATATGTATATACATTTAATGGTAAAAGATTTGATACTCTTAAGTTACTGGCTTCACTTATTTTGTTATATACATATGTTAAGTGCATCTGCATTAATAATTAATAATGCCGCTAAGTATATGAGCAAAATAAAAAATACATATAATACTGGTTTAGCGACAATTGCAAGGAAGAAACGATTTGGCCGAATGTCATTCATGCATAAATGAAGCATTGAATTTTATCAAAAATTGAGATGGAACAAGGCGATAGAACTATGAAAGCATTCGCTAATCAAGGAGCCGTCAGGACATTTATTACTGGCTTAAACTCCAAATACACAGTGGGTACACTTTACGCTCAAAATCCGAAAGATTTGG
This sequence comes from Linnaemya vulpina, assembly GCA_963675445.1. Classification (NCBI taxonomy): domain Eukaryota; kingdom Metazoa; phylum Arthropoda; class Insecta; order Diptera; family Tachinidae; genus Linnaemya; species Linnaemya vulpina. The sequence goes on along the minus strand of OY776276.1, from coordinate 57,652,369 downwards.
AGACCGCATATGCAATTGCAAGTACTATCTACCACGATGACAGAAATTTACAGTTCGATACACCAACACAAGCACATCCAGTGACTCGAGAACGGTTCCAACGGAAACCACACCATCAACAGTTTGAACAGCGGAAGTATAGACCAAATGTGCAATACAACCCAAATCATCAGCTACCATATATCCAAAGACAACCTCCAATACAACCAATGGAAGTGGATACAAGTGACAGAAATGTTCGTCAACCAACACATTTCCAAAGGTACAACAATCCCTTCAGACAAAATCAACCCTTCAAGAGAGAATTCAATCACTCCAACAACAACTTTAATCCTAATAAACAACAAAGAATTAATAACACCAGAGAGGAGGACGAAGCCAATTCAACTAGAGCTGAGTACGATGAAGATGAAGACACGAAAGTAGCTTTTTTAGACTAAAGGATGGTTTACCTCATCTACAAAGACACGATAGAGAAACGGGTGAGACCATCAATATATTAATAGATTGCGGTGCAACAAATAATTATATAGATATGAACTGTAAAATAGGTTATAGTAAAATATTAGATACTCCTGTAAAAGTAAGAACATTACACGGGTATTCATATGTTAAAAGTAAAAAGTCTATAAATCTACTAAATTATGAGTTGACATTCTTTGAAATAGATTCACTGACAGGGTAAGATATGATATTAGGAATGCAAGGACTAAAAGAAATAGGTGCAACTATAGATTTAATTAATAATAGACTCAAGTATAGATGCAAAGAAAAAATGCATAAAATAAATTTTACAGTGAACAATGAAAATTACAGGGAAAGAACAGAAGAAATTATGAATAAAAATTCATACACGAATGAAAAACTACCATACACCACTACTATTGAAGGAACTATTCGAACAAAGTCAGATGAACCTATATGGACAAAAAAATATCCATATCCGTACTCTGATAATGAATTTATAAATAAAGAAATCCAGGATCTATTGCGTAACGAAATTATACAACCTAGTAGAAGTCCCTACAATAGTCCCATCTGGACAGTAGCAAAAAAAGGTACCGATGACCAAGGTAAACCTAAATTACAGATAGATATCCCATCCCAGATGTGAATATGACTATTCAAAACTTAGGTAAAGCAAAGATTTTCACAACATTAGATTTGGAATCAGGCTTCCACCAAATTCGAATGAAAAAAGAAGACCGTGAAAAAACGGCTTTCTCAATCAACGGCGCTAAGTATGAATTCCTTCGGATGCCATTCGGGTTAAAGAATGCTCCTTCAATTTTTCAACAATGCGTCGATGATATTTTGAGGCCATACATAGGTAAATTTGCATACGCCTATATTGACGATGTACTAATATATTCTTCCACACCTGAGGAACACATTGAACATATCGAGACTATAGTTAACGCTTTGCATAAAGCAAATATGAAGATTTCAAATGAAAAATCTCACTTCTTTAAAGAAGAAATAGAATATTTAGGTCACATAATTAAACATAATGGAATCACTGTAGATCCCACAAAAATACAGACAATTAGAAATTATCCTACTCCAACTACACTAAAAGAGTTAAGATCCGTCTTAGGCTTAGCCAGTTATTACAGGAAATTTGTCAAAAATTTCGCTGCAATTGTTAAACCCTTAACAACATTTTTGAGAGGAGAAAACGGAAGTATATCAAAAAATCAGAGCGCAAAAATAAATATAGAATTAGATCAACCTGCTCTAGAAGCAATGAATAAAATCAAGGACGAGCTTGAAGCCCAAGTACAATTATTTCACCGCGATTTCAAAGAACCTTTCGAGGTAACTACCGATGTAAGCAATTTTGCTATAGGCGCTGTACTATCACAGAAACAAAGACCCATTGCACTTATTTCCAGAACTGTAAGCGAGACTGAACAAAATTATTCAACAAATGAGAAAGAACTTTTGGCCATAGTCTGGGCCTTACAAAGTTGAGAAATTATTTATATGGAATAGCAGATTTAACAGTTTATACAGATCATCAGACATTAATATTTTCTGTATCTGATAAAAATCCAAATACAAAGTTGAAACGATGGAAAAATTTTATCGAGGAATATGGTGCAAAAATATTATATAAACCTGGAGACCAGAATATAGTTGCTGACGCGTTGTCAAGACAACAAATAAATTCAAGTATGAATGAATCTCAGCATTCAGCCCAAAGTTCACCAATTAATATTATACAAGAAAGTCCTAAACCCTTGAATCATTTTAAAAATCAAATAATTCTAACACACGCCAACGAAGATTTACTAGAATCAAAAAATGTTTTTAGTTTCAGACGCCACCATATTAAATTCACTACCAACGAAAAATCGATAAGTAACATGAAATTAATACTTAGACCAAAGGTAATTAATGCATTACTAGTGGATTCAAAAATAATGTTTAGTATTAGGTATTTATTGAAAGAAACCTTCCCTACAGTAAAATTTGTAAAAGCGAACAATTTAGTTGAAGATATATTAGACGAAGAAAGACAGAAACAATTAGTTAAACAAATTCATGAGAGAGCTCATAGAAACGTACGAAATAATATTTTAGAGTTAGAAAGAGATTATTTTTGGCCTGAGTTAAAAAAGCAGTGCTATGAAATTAGTAGCAACTGTGAATCATGCCCAACTCATAAATACGACAGAAAACCTGATAAAATTCCTATTGGCAAAGCACCAATACCTACAAAACCTGGTGAGCATATACACATGGATATATTTTACTTTGGCGGACAAATGTTTATAACTAGTTTAGACAAGTTCTCTAAATTTTGTCATATACCACACATCCCAACAAAGAAAGACATGTATAAAAATATTGTTGAAATTCTGTCTCTCACTTACCCCAACGCCCAATTTGTCGTCACTGATAACGAAGCAAGTTTTAATGGTATTCTAGCAAGTCAAATATACGATAGACTACAAATACAACATGTAGTTACAGCCCCATTTCATTCAACAACTAACGGTCAAGTCGAGCGTGTACGTAGTACAATTATCGAACTCGCAAATTTATTATCCCAGAAAAGAATCGCTGTTTCTGACGAAAAAATATTCGAAGCGGTTCGCCAGTATAACAAGACTATAAATTCAGTCACTAAAGAAAAACCCGAGGACGTGTTTTTTAATCAGCAGAGGAGGTATCCTCATATATACAATTTAATCAAACAAGTTCAAACAAAAACTTTAGCCTACCACAATAAAGACCGCAAGGTTATCCGATATAAAAAAGGAGACATTATTTACTCCAGGACGCATAGAAGAAGTAAAGGCGTAGCTAAATTTCAGAAACATATTGTTGAGACAGACACCGGCGAAACCATTACCACATCCAGAAAATTAATAGTACACAAGGACAAAATTAGAAGTAAACATGTCAGCAAAGATAGTGATCCTATTAACGATAATCCAACTCATACTAGCGAATAATACAATAGATCTACAAAATAAACAATATGTCTTAATTGAAGACAACCAAGTATATTTACATAAGAACTATGAATACCTGTACTATGTTGTAAACATTACAAAAATATTAAAACCATACGAAAATACAATAAGAAATTCATACAACATACAAAAAAATATAGAACTTCAAGTTTTAATCAAAAAAATTGAAAACTTAAAAACGCAATTAACGAACAATAGAAATAAAAGATCTCTAAACTTTTTAGGATCAGCTCTTAAATTTATCACTGGTACTCCAGATCATAACGATGAAATTGAAATAAAAACTAGACTAAACCAACTTGTAGAAAATAGTAATCAACAAAGAATAATTAACTCACAATTTGAAAAAATATTAAATAATATCAGCATTAAAAAATAAACGAAGAATTCATATTAAACGAAGTTTACAACGAATTAATAACATTAACTAATACAATTAATTTTGCAAAAAATAATAACTTTTATTCAGGAGCATTAAATGTAGAAGAAATTGAATCTATTATGAAAAATGAAAAAATAAAAATTCCTGTAATTAATATACTAGAATATTCAGATATACACGTTTTTGAATTTAGCCAAGCAATTTTTGTAATATATAAATATCCTATTATCGAAGAAGAATGTAAACTGTACAAAATCTATCCCTTAGCAAATAAACTCGGAAAATTATTATTAGACGATAAGATTGCCTTATGCAAAAATAATTATCAAAGAGTAATTAAATGTAAAAATATTATTGGTGCCCATATATGTAAAATTGAATCTAAAGATAATTGTACATTAACCACTTTAAACAATGAATCAGCTCAGTGTAAAACAAGACTTGAGAACAACCCAGACATTGAAGACTTCGGCAACGGAAACATTTTTATCGACAATAAACACACGTTAAATAATTTAACTATAAATGGAACACATTTGGTACAGCTTGTCCAAAATATAACTATAGATGGTAAGATGTACTTTAACGAAAAACAAAGAATTTATGACATCATTCATAAGAGACATAATTAAGAATTAAGTATACTCGAAATCCTGTATACAAACTCAGAGAATAAATTTACAAATATTCAAAAAATATCTACATTATTCATTCCGTTGGAAGAACACCCATTAAGAAGCATACTATACATAATTTTAATATTTACTATACTATTAGCAATAATTTACTTTTTAGTACAGCTTTGCAAGTGTTACATATCACAACAAGAAAAAAGGAAACAAGAATTATATAACAGATATTATGAAGCAGAATTACTCAGGCTTCAGACTAAAGTATGAAACGAGGACGTTTCTTTTTAACACAGGGGAGAGTTAACACCCGTCACACCATCTGCACCTAAAACATTATCTACAAAGCATTTCCACTATAGCAATACGTGGAGGACAAAGGTCAGACCCTTTAAATAGAAAATAGATAAGAACAATATTATTAACTGTAATAGATAAGAATTATATTATTAAACCCAGCTGTGCTCATAAGAAAATGTAAAGTTGTGGTATATGTATATACATTTAATGGTAAAAGATTTGATACTCTTAAGTTACTGGCTTCACTTATTTTGTTATATACATATGTTAAGTGCATCTGCATTAATAATTAATAATGCCGCTAAGTATATGAGCAAAATAATAAATACATATAATACTGGTTTAGCGACAATTGCAAGGAAGAAACGATTTGGCCGAATGTCATTCATGCATAAATGAAGCATTGAATTTCATCAAAAATTGAGATGGAACAAGGCTATAGAACTATGAAAGCATTCGCTAATCAAGGAGCCGTCAGGACATTTATTACTGGCTTAAACTCCAAATACACAGTAAGTACACTTTACGCTCAAAATCCGAAAGATTTGGAGACCGCATATGCAATTGCAAGTACTATCTACCACGATGACAGAAATTTACAGTTCGATACACCAACACAAGCACATCCAGTGACTCGAGAACGGTTCCAACGGAAACCACACCATCAACAGTTTGAACAGCGGAAGTATAGACCAAATGTGCAATACAACCCAAATCATCAGCTACCATATATCCAAAGACAACCTCCAATACAACCAATGGAAGTGGATACAAGTGACAGAAATGTTCGTCAACCAACACATTTCCAAAGGTACAACAATCCCTTCAGACAAAATCAACCCTTCAAGAGAGAATTCAATCACTCCAACAACAACTTTAATCCTAATAAACAACAAAGAATTAATAACACCAGAGAGGAGGACGAAGCCAATTCAACTAGAGCTGAGTACGATGAAGATGAAGACACGAAAGTAGCTTTTTTAGACTAAAGGATGGTTTACCTCATCTACAAAGACAAGATAGAGAAACGGGTAAGACCATCAATATATTAATAGATTGCGGTGCAACAAATAATTATATAGATATGAACTGTAAAATAGGTTATAGTAAAATATTAGATACTCCTGTAAAAGTAAGAACATTACACGGGTATTCATATGTTAAAAGTAAAAAGTCTATAAATCTACTAAATTATGAGTTGACATTCTTTGAAATAGATTCACTGACAGGGTAAGATATGATATTAGGAATGCAAGGACTAAAAGAAATAGGTGCAACTATAGATTTAATTAATAATAGACTCAAGTATAGATGCAAAGAAAAAATGCATAAAATAAATTTTACAGTGAACAATGAAAATTACAGGGAAAGAACAGAAGAAATTATGAATAAAAATTCATACACGAATGAAAAACTACCATACACCACTACTATTGAAGGAACTATTCGAACAAAGTCAGATGAACCTATATGGACAAAAAAATATCCATATCCGTACTCTGATAATGAATTTATAAATAAAGAAATCCAGGATCTATTGCGTAACGAAATTATACAACCTAGTAGAAGTCCCTACAATAGTCCCATCTGGACAGTAGCAAAAAAAGGTACCGATGACCAAGGTAAACCTAAATTACAGATAGATATCCCATCCCAGATGTGAATATGACTATCCAAAACTTAGGTAAAGCAAAGATTTTCACAACATTAGATTTGGAATCAGGCTTCCACCAAATTCGAATGGAAAAAGAAGACCGTGAAAAAACGGCTTTCTCAATCAACGGCGCTAAGTATGAATTCCTTCGGATGCCATTCGGGTTAAAGAATGCTCCTTCAATTTTTCAACGATGCGTCGATGATATTTTGAGGCCATACATAGGTAAATTTGCATACGCCTATATTGACGATGTACTAATATATTCTTCCACACCTGAGGAACACATTGAACATATCGAGACTATAGTTAACGCTTTGCACAAAGCAAATATGAAGATTTCAAATGAAAAATCTCACTTCTTTAAAGAAGAAATAGAATATTTAGGTCACATAATTAAACATAATGGAATCACTGTAGATCCCACAAAAATACAGACAATTAGAAATTATCCTACTCCAACTACACTAAAAGAGTTAAGATCCGTCTTAGGCTTAGCCAGTTATTACAGGAAATTTGTCAAAAATTTCGCTGCAATTGTTAAACCCTTAACAACATTTTTGAGAGGAGAAAACGGAAGTATATCAAAAAATCAGAGCGCAAAAATAAATATAGAATTAGATCAATCTGCTCTAGAAGCAATGAATAAAATCAAGGACGAGCTTGAAGCCCAAGTACAATTATTTCAACGCGATTTCAAAGAACCTTTCGAGTTAACTACCGATGCAAGATATTTTGCTATAGGCGCTGTACTATCACAGAAACAAAGACCCATTGCACTTATTTCCAGAACTGTAAACGAGACTGAACAAAATTATTCAACAAATGAGAAAGAACTTTTGGCCATAGTCTGGGCCTTACAAAGTTGAGAAATTATTTATATGGAATAGCAGATTTAACAATTTATACAGATCATCAGACATTAATATTTTCTGTATCTGATAAAAATCCAAATACAAAGTTGAAACGATGGAAAAATTTTATCGAGGAATATGGTGCAAAAATATTATATAAACCTGGAGACCAGAATATAGTTGCTGACGCGTTGTCAAGACAACAAATAAATTCAAGTATGAATGAATCTCAGCATTCAGCCCAAAGTTCACCAATTAATATTATACAAGAAAGTCCTAAACCCTTGAATCATTTTAAAAATCAAATAATTCTAACACACGACAACGAAGAATCAAAAAATATTTTTAGTTTCAGACGCCACCATATTAAATTCACTACCAACGAAAAATTGATAAGTAACATGAAATTAATACTTAGACCAAAGGTAATTAATGCATTACTAGTGGATTCAGAAATAATGTTTAGTATTAGGTATTTATTGAAAGAAACCTTCCCTACAGTAAAACTTGTAAAAGCGAACAATTTAGTTGAAGATATATTAGACGAAGAAAGACAGAAACAATTAGTTAAACAAATTCATGAGAGAGCTCATAGAAACGTACGAAATAATATTTTAGAGTTAGAAAGAGATTATTTTTGGCCTGAGTTAAAAAAGCAGTGCTATGAAATTAGTAGCAACTGTGAATCATGCCCAACTCATAAATACGACAGAAAACCTGATAAAATTCCTATTGGCAAAGCACCAATACCTACAAAACCTGGTGAGCATATACACATGGATATATTTTACTTTGGCGGACAAATGTTTATAACTAGTTTAGACAAGTTCTCTAAATTTTGTCATATACCACACATCCCAACAAAGAAAGACATGTATAAAAATATGGTTGAAATTCTGTCTCTCACTTACCCCAACGCCCAATTTGTCGTCACTGATAACGAAGCAAGTTTTAATGGTATTCTAGCAAGTCAAATATACGATAGACTACAAATACAACATGTAGTTACAGCCCCATTTCATTCAACAACTAACGGTCAAGTCGAGCGTGTACGTAGTACAATTATCGAACTCGCAAATTTATTATCCCAGAAAAGAATCACTGTTTCTGACGAAAAAATATTCGAAGCGGTTCGCCAGTATAACAAGACTATAAATTCAGTCACTAAAGAAAAACCCGAGGACGTGTTTTTTAATCAGCAGAGGAGGTATCCTCATATATACAATTTAATCAAACAAGTTCAAACAAAAACTTTAGCCTACCACAATAAAGACCGCAAGGTTATCCGATATAAAAAAGGAGACATTATTTACTCCAGGACGCATAGAAGAAGTAAAGGCGTAGCTAAATTTCAGAAACATATTGTTGAGACAGACACCGGCGAAACCATTACCACATCCAGAAAATTAATAGTACACAAGGACAAAATTAGAAGTAAACATGTCAGCAAAGATAGTGATCCTATTAACGATAATCCAACTCATACTAGCGAGTAATACAATAGATCTACAAAATAAACAATATGTCTTAATTGAAGACAACCAAGTATATTTACATAAGAACTATGAATACCTGTACTATGTTGTAAACATTACAAAAATATTAAAACCATACGAAAATACAATAAGAAATTCATACAACATACAAAAAAATATAGAACTTCAAGTTTTAATCAAAAAAATTGAAAACTTAAAAACGCAAATAACGAACAATAGAAATAAAAGATCTCTAAACTTTTTAGGATCAGCTCTTAAATTTATCACTGGTACTCCAGATCATAACGATGAAATTGAAATAAAAACTAGACTAAACCAACTTGTAGAAAATAGTAATCAACAAAGAATAATTAACTCACAATTTGAAAAAATATAAAATAATATCAGCATTAAAAAAATAAACGAAGAATTCATATTAAACGAAGTTTACAACGAATTAATAACATTAACTAATACAATTAATTTTGCAAAAAATAATAACTTTTATTCAGGAGCATTAAATGTAGAAGAAATTGAATCTATTATGAAAAATGAAAAAATAAAAATTCCTGTAATTAATATACTAGAATATTCAGATATACACGTTTTTGAATTTAGCCAAGCAATTTTTGTAATATATAAATATCCTATTATCGAAGAAGAATGTAAACTGTACAAAATCTATCCCTTAGCAAATAAACTCGGAAAATTATTATTAGACGATAAGATTGCCTTATGCAAAAATAATTATCAAAGAGTAATTAAATGTAAAAATATTATTGGTGCCCATATATGTAAAATTGAATCTAAAGATAATTGTACATTAACCACTTTAAACAATGAATCAGCTCAGTGTAAAACAAGACTTGAGAACAACCCAGACATTGAAGACTTCGGCAACGGAAAAATTTTTATCGACAATAAACACACGTTAAATAATTTAACTATAAACGGAACACATTTGGTACAGTTTGTCCAAAATATAACTATAGATGGTAAGATGTACTTTAACGAAAAACAAAGAATTTATGACATCATTCATAAGAGACATAATTAAGAATTAAGTATACTCGAAATCCTGTATACAAACTCAGAGAATAAATTTACAAATATTCAAAAAATATCTACATTATTCATTCCGTTGGAAGAACACCCATTAAGAAGCATACTATACATAATTTTAATATTTACTATACTATTAGCAATAATTTACTTTTTAGTACAGCTTTGCAAGTGTTACATATCACAACAAGAAAAAAGGAAACAAGAATTATATAACAGATATTATGAAGCAGAATTACTCAGGCTTCAGACTAAAGTATGAAACGAGGACGTTTCTTTTTAACACAGGGGAGAGTTAACACCCGTCACACCATCTGCACCTAAAACATTATCTACAAAGCATTTCCACTATAGCAATACGTGGAGGACAAAGGTCAGACCCTTTAAATAGAAAATAGATAAGAACAATATTATTAACTGTAATAGATAAGAATTATATTATTAAACCCAGCTGTGCTCATAAGAAAATGTAAAGTTGTGGTATATGTATATACATTTAATGGTAAAAGATTTGATACTCTTAAGTTACTGGCTTCACTTATTTTGTTATATACATATGTTAAGTGCATCTGCATTAATAATTAATAATGCCGCTAAGTATATGAGCAAAATAATAAATACATATAATACTGGTTTAGCGACAATTGCAAGGAAGAAACGATTTGGCCGAATGTCATTCATGCATAAATGAAGCATTGAGTTTTATCAAAAATTGAGATGGAACAAGGCGATAGAACTATGAAAGCATTCGCTAATCAAGGAGCCGTCAGGACATTTATTACTGGCTTAAACTCCAAATACACAGTGGGTACACTTTACGCTCAAAATCCGAAAGATTTGGAGACCGCATATGCAATTGCAAGTACTATCTACCACGATGACAGAAATTTACAGTTCGATACACCAACACAAGCACATCCAGTGACTCGAGAACGGTTCCAACGGAAACCACACCATCAACAGTTTGAACAGCGGAAGTATAGACCAAATGTGCAATACAACCCAAATCATCAGCTACCATATATCCAAAGACAACCTCCAATACAACCAATGGAAGTGGATACAAGTGACAGAAATGTTCGTCAACCAACACATTTCCAAAGGTACAACAATCCCTTCAGAAAAAATCAACCCTTCAAGAGAGAATTCAATCACTCCAACAACAACTTTAATCCTAATAAACAACAAAGAATTAATAACACCAGAGAGGAGGACGAAGCCAATTCAACTAGAGCTGAGTACGATGAAGATGAAGACACGAAAGTAGCTTTTTTAGACTAAAGGATGGTTTACCTCATCTACAAAGACAAGATAGAGAAACGGGTAAGACCATCAATATATTAATAGATTGCGGTGCAACAAATGATTATATAGATATGAACTGTAAAATAGGTTATAGTAAAATATTAGATACTCCTGTAAAAGTAAGAACATTACACGGGTATTCATATGTTAAAAGTAAAAAGTCTATAAATCTACTAAATTATGAGTTGACATTCTTTGAAATAGATTCACTGACAGGGTAAGATATGATATTAGGAATGCAAGGACTAAAAGAAATAGGTGCAACTATAGATTTAATTAATAATAGACTCAAGTATAGATGCAAAGAAAAAATGCATAAAATAAATTTTACAGTGAACAATGAAAATTACAGGGAAAGAACAGAAGAAATTATGAATAAAAATTCATACACGAATGAAAAACTACCATACACCACTACTATTGAAGGAACTATTCGAACAAAGTCAGATGAACCTATATGGACAAAAAAATATCCATATCCGTACTCTGATAATGAATTTATAAATAAAGAAATCCAGGATCTATTGCGTAACGAAATTATACAACCTAGTAGAAGTCCCTACAATAGTCCCATCTGGACAGTAGCAAAAAAAGGTACCGATGACCAAGGTAAACCTAAATTACAGATAGATATCCCATCCCAGATGTGAATATGACTATCCAAAACTTAGGTAAAGCAAAGATTTTCACAACATTAGATTTGGAATCAGGCTTCCACCAAATTCGAATGGAAAAAGAAGACCGTGAAAAAACGGCTTTCTCAATCAACGGCGCTAAGTATGAATTCCTTCGGATGCCATTCGGGTTAAAGAATGCTCCTTCAATTTTTCAACGATGCGTCGATGATATTTTGAGGCCATACATAGGTAAATTTGCATACGCCTATATTGACGATGTACTAATATATTCTTCCACACCTGAGGAACACATTGAACATATCGAGACTATAGTTAACGCTTTGCACAAAGCAAATATGAAGATTTCAAATGAAAAATCTCACTTCTTTAAAGAAGAAATAGAATATTTAGGTCACATAATTAAACATAATGGAATCACTGTAGATCCCACAAAAATACAGACAATTAGAAATTATCCTACTCCAACTACACTAAAAGAGTTAAGATCCGTCTTAGGCTTAGCCAGTTATTACAGGAAATTTGTCAAAAATTTCGCTGCAATTGTTAAACCCTTAACAACATTTTTGAGAGGAGAAAACGGAAGTATATCAAAAAATCAGAGCGCAAAAATAAATATAGAATTAGATCAACCTGCTCTAGAAGCAATGAATAAAATCAAGGACGAGCTTGAAGCCCAAGTACAATTATTTCAACGCGATTTCAAAGAACCTTTCGAGTTAACTACCGATGCAAGATATTTTGCTATAGGCGCTGTACTATCACAGAAACAAAGACCCATTGCACTTATTTCCAGAACTGTAAACGAGACTGAACAAAATTATTCAACAAATGAGAAAGAACTTTTGGCCATAGTCTGGGCCTTACAAAGTTGAGAAATTATTTATATGGAATAGCAGATTTAACAATTTATACAGATCATCAGACATTAATATTTTCTGTATCTGATAAAAATCCAAATACAAAGTTGAAACGATGGAAAAATTTTATCGAGGAATATGGTGCAAAAATATTATATAAACCTGGAGACCAGAATATAGTTGCTGACGCGTTGTCAAGACAACAAATAAATTCAAGTATGAATGAATCTCAGCATTCAGCCCAAAGTTCACCAATTAATATTATACAAGAAAGTCCTAAACCCTTGAATCATCTTAAAAATCAAATAATTCTAACACACGACAACGAAGAATCAAAAAATATTTTTAGTTTCAGACGCCACCATATTAAATTCACTACCAACGAAAAATTGATAAGTAACATGAAATTAATACTTAGACCAAAGGTAACTAATGCATTACTAGTGGATTCAGAAATAATGTTTAGTATTAGGTATTTATTGAAAGAAACCTTCCCTACAGTAAAACTTGTAAAAGCGAACAATTTAGTTGAAGATATATTAGACGAAGAAAGACAGAAACAATTAGTTAAACAAATTCATGAGAGAGCTCATAGAAACGTACGAAATAATATTTTAGAGTTAGAAAGAGATTATTTTTGGCCTGAGTTAAAAAAGCAGTGCTATGAAATTAGTAGCAACTGTGAATCATGCCCAACTCATAAATACGACAGAAAACCTGATAAAATTCCTATTGGCAAAGCACCAATACCTACAAAACCTGGTGAGCATATACACATGGATATATTTTACTTTGGCGGACAAATGTTTATAACTAGTTTAGACAAGTTCTCTAAATTTTGTCATATACCACACATCCCAACAAAGAAAGACATGTATAAAAATATGGTTGAAATTCTGTCTCTCACTTACCCCAACGCCCAATTTGTCGTCACTGATAACGAAGCAAGTTTTAATGGTATTCTAGCAAGTCAAATATACGATAGACTACAAATACAACATGTAGTTACAGCCCCATTTCATTCAACAACTAACGGTCAAGTCGAGCGTGTACGTAGTACAATTATCGAACTCGCAAATTTATTATCCCAGAAAAGAATCACTGTTTCTGACGAAAAAATATTCAAAGCGGTTCGCCAGTATAACAAGACTATAAATTCAGTCAAGAAAAACCCGAGGACGTGTTTTTTAATCAGCAGAGGAGGTATCCTCATATATACAATTTAATCAAACAAGTTCAAACAAAAACTTTAGCCTACCACAATAAAGACCGCAAGGTTATCCGATATAAAAAAGGAGACATTATTTACTCCAGGACGCATAGAAGAAGTAAAGGCGTAGCTAAATTTCAGAAACATATTGTTGAGACAGACACCGGCGAAACCATTACCACATCCAGAAAATTAATAGTACACAAGGACAAAATTAGAAGTAAACATGTCAGCAAAGATAGTGATCCTATTAACGATAATCCAACTCATACTAGCGAGTAATACAATAGATCTACAAAATAAACAATATGTCTTAATTGAAGACAACCAAGTATATTTACATAAGAACTATGAATACCTGTACTATGTTGTAAACATTACAAAAATATTAAAACCATACGAAAATACAATAAGAAATTCATACAACATACAAAAAAATATAGAACTTCAAGTTTTAATCAAAAAAATTGAAAACTTAAAAACGCAATTAACGAACAATAGAAATAAAAGATCTCTAAACTTTTTAGGATCAGCTCTTAAATTTATCACTGGTACTCCAGATCATAACGATGAAATTGAAATAAAAACTAGACTAAACCAACTTGTAGAAAATAGTAATCAACAAAGAATAATTAACTCACAATTTGAAAAAATATTAAATAATATCAGCATTAAAAAAATAAACGAAGAATTCATATTAAACGAAGTTTACAACGAATTAATAACATTAACTAATACAATTAATTTTGCAAAAAATAATAACTTTTATTTAGGAGCATTAAATGTAGAAGAAATTGAATCTATTATAAAAAATGAAAAAATAAAAATTCCTGTAATTAATATACTAGAATATTCAGATATACACGTTTTTGAATTTAGCCAAGCAATTTTTGTAATATATAAATATCCTATTATCGAAGAAGAATGTAAACTGTACAAAATCTATCCCTTAGCAAATAAACTCGGAAAATTATTATTAGACGATAAGATTGCCTTATGCAAAAATAATTATCAAAGAGTAATTAAATGTAAAAATATTATTGGTGCCCATATATGTAAAATTGAATCTAAAGATAATTGTACATTAACCACTTTAAACAATGAATCAGCTCAGTGTAAAACAAGACTTGAGAACAACCCAGACATTGAAGACTTCGGCAACGGAAACATTTTTATCGACAATAAACACACGTTAAATAATTTAACTATAAACGGAACACATTTGGTACAGTTTGTCCAAAATATAACTATAGATGGTAAGATGTACTTTAACGAAAAACAAAGAATTTATGACATCATTCATAAGAGACATAATTAAGAATTAAGTATACTCGAAATCCTGTATACAAACTCAGAGAATAAATTTACAAATATTCAAAAAATATCTACATTATTCATTCCGTTGGAAGAACACCCATTAAGAAGCATACTATACATAATTTTAATATTTACTATACTATTAGCAATAATTTACTTCTTAGTACAGCTTTGCAAGTGTTACATATCACAACAAGAAAAAAGGAAACAAGAATTATATAACAGATATTATGAAGCAGAATTACTCAGGCTTCAGACTAAAGTATGAAACGAGGACGTTTCTTTTTAACACAGGGGAGAGTTAACACCCGTCACACCATCTGCACCTAAAACATTATCTACAAAGCATTTCCACTATAGCAATACGTGGAGGACAAAGGTCAGACCCTTTAAATAGAAAATAGATAAGAACAATATTATTAACTGTAATAGATAAGAATTATATTATTAAACCCAGCTGTGCTCATAAGAAAATGTAAAGTTGTGGTATATGTATATACATTTAATGGTAAAAGATTTGATACTCTTAAGTTACTGGCTTCACTTATTTTGTTATATACATATGTTAAGTGCATCTGCATTAATAATTAATAATGCCGCTAAGTATATGAGCAAAATAAAAAATACATATAATACTGGTTTAGCGACAATTGCAAGGAAGAAACGATTTGGCCGAATGTCATTCATGCATAAATGAAGCATTGAATTTTATCAAAAATTGAGATGGAACAAGGCGATAGAACTATGAAAGCATTCGCTAATCAAGGAGCCGTCAGGACATTTATTACTGGCTTAAACTCCAAATACACAGTGGGTACACTTTACGCTCAAAATCCGAAAGATTTGGAGACCGCATATGCAATTGCAAGTACTATCTACCACGATGACAGAAATTTACAGTTCGATACACCAACACAAGCACATCCAGTGACTCGAGAACGGTTCCAACGGAAACCACACCATCAACAGTTTGAACAGCGGAAGTATAGACCAAATGTGCAATACAACCCAAATCATCAGCTACCATATATCCAAAGACAACCTCCAATACAACCAATGGAAGTGGATGCAAGTGACAGAAATGTTCGTCAACCAACACATTTCCAAAGGTACAACAATCCCTTCAGACAAAATCAACCCTTCAAGAGAGAATTCAATCACTCCAACAACAACTTTAATCCTAATAAACAACAAAGAATTAATAACACCAGAGAGGAGGACGAAGCCAATTCAACTAGAGCTGAGTACGATGAAGATGAAGACACGAAAGTAGCTTTTTTAGACTAAAGGATGGTTTACCTCATCTACAAAGACACGATAGAGAAACGGGTGAGACCATCAATATATTAATAGATTGCGGTGCAACAAATAATTATATAGATATGAACTGTAAAATAGGTTATAGTAAAATATTAGATACTCCTGTAAAAGTAAGAACATTACACGGGTATTCATATGTTAAAAGTAAAAAGTCTATAAATCTACTAAATTATGAGTTGACATTCTTTGAAATAGATTCACTGACAGGGTAAGATATGATATTAGGAATGCAAGGACTAAAAGAAATAGGTGCAACTATAGATTTAATTAATAATAGACTCAAGTATAGATGCAAAGAAAAAATGCATAAAATAAATTTTACAGTGAACAATGAAAATTACAGGGAAAGAACAGAAGAAATTATGAATAAAAATTCATACACGAATGAAAAACTACCATACACCACTACTATTGAAGGAACTATTCGAACAAAGTCAGATGAACCTATATGGACAAAAAAATATCCATATCCGTACTCTGATAATGAATTTATAAATAAAGAAATCCAGGATCTATTGCGTAACGAAATTATACAACCTAGTAGAAGTCCCTACAATAGTCCCATCTGGACAGTAGCAAAAAAAGGTACCGATGACCAAGGTAAACCTAAATTACAGATAGATATCCCATCCCAGATGTGAATATGACTATCCAAAACTTAGGTAAAGCAAAGATTTTCACAACATTAGATTTGGAATCAGGCTTCCACCAAATTCGAATGGAAAAAGAAGACCGTGAAAAAACGGCTTTCTCAATCAACGGCGCTAAGTATGAATTCCTTCGGATGCCATTCGGGTTAAAGAATGCTCCTTCAATTTTTCAACGATGCGTCGATGATATTTTGAGGCCATACATAGGTAAATTTGCATACGCCTATATTGACGATGTACTAATATATTCTTCCACACCTGAGGAACACATTGAACATATCGAGACTATAGTTAACGCTTTGCACAAAGCAAATATGAAGATTTCAAATGAAAAATCTCACTTCTTTAAAGAAGAAATAGAATATTTAGGTCACATAATTAAATATAATGGAATCACTGTAGATCCCACAAAAATACAGACAATTAGAAATTATCCTACTCCAACTACACTAAAAGAGTTAAGATCCGTCTTAGGCTTAGCCAGTTATTACAGGAAATTTGTCAAAAATTTCGCTGCAATTGTTAAACCCTTAACAACATTTTTGAGAGGAGAAAACGGAAGTATATCAAAAAATCAGAGCGCAAAAATAAATATAGAATTAGATCAACCTGCTCTAGAAGCAATGAATAAAATCAAGGACGAGCTTGAAGCCCAAGTACAATTATTTCAACGCGATTTCAAAGAACCTTTCGAGTTAACTACCGATGCAAGATATTTTGCTATAGGCGCTGTACTATCACAGAAACAAAGACCCATTGCACTTATTTCCAGAACTGTAAACGAGACTGAACAAAATTATTCAACAAATGAGAAAGAACTTTTGGCCATAGTCTGGGCCTTACAAAGTTGAGAAATTATTTATATGGAATAGCAGATTTAACAATTTATACAGATCATCAGACATTAATATTTTCTGTATCTGATAAAAATCCAAATACAAAGTTGAAACGATGGAAAAATTTTATCGAGGAATATGGTGCAAAAATATTATATAAACCTGGAGACCAGAATATAGTTGCTGACGCGTTGTCAAGACAACAAATAAATTCAAGTATGAATGAATCTCAGCATTCAGCCCAAAGTTCACCAATTAATATTATACAAGAAAGTCCTAAACCCTTGAATCATTTTAAAAATCAAATAATTCTAACACACGACAACGAAGAATCAAAAAATATTTTTAGTTTCAGACGCCACCATATTAAATTCACTACCAACGAAAAATTGATAAGTAACATGAAATTAATACTTAGACCAAAGGTAACTAATGCATTACTAGTGGATTCAGAAATAATGTTTAGTATTAGGTATTTATTGAAAGAAACCTTCCCTACAGTAAAACTTGTAAAAGCGAACAATTTAGTTGAAGATATATTAGACGAAGAAAGACAGAAACAATTAGTTAAACAAATTCATGAGAGAGCTCATAGAAACGTACGAAATAATATTTTAGAGTTAGAAAGAGATTATTTTTGGCCTGAGTTAAAAAAGCAGTGCTATGAAATTAGTAGCAACTGTGAATCATGCCCAACTCATAAATACGACAGAAAACCTGATAAAATTCCTATTGGCAAAGCACCAATACCTACAAAACCTGGTGAGCATATACACATGGATATATTTTACTTTGGCGGACAAATGTTTATAACTAGTTTAGACAAGTTCTCTAAATTTTGTCATATACCACACATCCCAACAAAGAAAGACATGTATAAAAATATGGTTGAAATTCTGTCTCTCACTTACCCCAACGCCCAATTTGTCGTCACTGATAACGAAGCAAGTTTTAATGGTATTCTAGCAAGTCAAATATACGATAGACTACAAATACAACATGTAGTTACAGCCCCATTTCATTCAACAACTAACGATCAAGTCGAGCGTGTACGTAGTACAATTATCGAACTCGCAAATTTATTATCCCAGAAAAGAATCACTGTTACTGACGAAAAAATATTCGAAGCGGTTCGCCAGTATAACAAGACTATAAATTCAGTCACTAAAGAAAAACCCGAGGACGTGTTTTTTAATCAGCAGAGGAGGTATCCTCATATATACAATTTAATCAAACAAGTTCAAACAAAAACTTTAGCCTACCACAATAAAGACCGCAAGGTTATCCGATATAAAAAAGGAGACATTATTTACTCCAGGACGCATAGAAGAAGTAAAGGCGTAGCTAAATTTCAGAAACATATTGTTGAGACAGACACCGGCGAAACCATTACCACATCCAGAAAATTAATAGTACACAAGGACAAAATTAGAAGTAAACATGTCAGCAAAGATAGTGATCCTATTAACGATAATCCAACTCATACTAGCGAGTAATACAATAGATCTACAAAATAAACAATATGTCTTAATTGAAGACAACCAAGTATATTTACATAAGAACTATGAATACCTGTACTATGTTGTAAACATTACAAAAATATTAAAACCATACGAAAATATAATAAGAAATTCATACAACATACAAAAAAATATAGAACTTCAAGTTTTAATCAAAAAAATTTAAAACTTAAAAACGCAATTAACGAACAATAGAAATAAAAGATCTCTAAACTTTTTAGGATCAGCTCTTAAATTTATCACTGGTACTCCAGATCATAACGATGAAATTGAAATAAAAACTAGACTAAACCAACTTGTAGAAAATAGTAATCAACAAAGAATAATTAACTCACAATTTGAAAAAATATTAAATAATATCAGCATTAAAAAAATAAACGAAGAATTCATATTAAACGAAGTTTACAACGAATTAATAACATTAACTAATACAATTAATTTTGCAAAAAATAATAACTTTTATTCAGGAGCATTAAATGTAGAAGAAATTGAATCTATTATGAAAAATGAAAAAATAAAAATTCCTGTAATTAATATACTAGAATATTCAGATATACACGTTTTTGAATTTAGCCAAGCAATTTTTGTAATATATAAATATCCTATTATCGAAGAAGAATGTAAACTGTACAAAATCTATCCCTTAGCAAATAAACTCGGAAAATTATTATTAGACGATAAGATTGCCTTATGCAAAAATAATTATCAAAGAGTAATTAAATGTCAAAATATTATTGGTGCCCATATATGTAAAATTGAATCTAAAGATAATTGTACATTAACCACTTTAAACAATGAATCAGCTCAGTGTAAAACAAGACTTGAGAACAACCCAGACATTGAAGACTTCGGCAACGGAAACATTTTTATCGACAATAAACACACGTTAAATAATTTAACTATAAATGGAACACATTTGGTACAGTTTGTCCAAAATATAACTATAGATGGTAAGATGTACTTTAACGAAAAACAAAGAATTTATGACATCATTCATAAGAGACATAATTAAGAATTAAGTATACTCGAAATCCTGTATACAAACTCAGAGAATAAATTTACAAATATTCAAGAAATATCTACATTATTCATTCCGTTGGAAGAACACCCATTAAGAAGCATACTATACATAATTTTAATATTTACTATACTATTAGCAATAATTTACTTTTTAGTACAGCTTTGCAAGTGTTACATATCACAACAAGAAAAAAGGAAACAAGAATTATATAACAGATATTATGAAGCAGAATTACTCAGGCTTCAGACTAAAGTATGAAACGAGGAGGTTTCTTTTTAACACAGGGGAGAGTTAACACCCGTCACACCATCTGCACCTAAAACATTATCTACAAAGCATTTCCACTATAGCAATACGTGGAGGACAAAGGTCAGACCCTTTAAATAGAAAATAGATAAGAACAATATTATTAACTGTAATAGATAAGAATTATATTATTAAACCCAGCTGTGCTCATAAGAAAATGTAAAGTTGTGGTATATGTATATACATTTAATGGTAAAAGATTTGATACTCTTAAGTTACTGGCTTCACTTATTTTGTTATATACATATGTTAAGTGCATCTGCATTAATAATTAATAATGCCGCTAAGTATATGAGCAAAATAATAAATACATATAATACTGGTTTAGCGACAATTGCAAGGAAGAAACGATTTGGCCGAATGTCATTCATGCATAAATGAAGCATTGAATTTTATCAAAAATTGAGATGGAACAAGGCGATAGAACTATGAAAGCATTCGCTAATCAAGGAGCCGTCAGGACATTTATTACTGGCTTAAACTCCAAATACACAGTGGGTACACTTTACGCTCAAAATCCGAAAGATTTGGAGACCGCATATGCAATTGCAAGTACTATCTACCACGATGACAGAAATTTACAGTTCGATACACCAACACAAGCACATCGACCACATCCAGTGACTCGAGAACGGTTCCAACGGAAACCACACCATCAACAGTTTGAACAGCGGAAGTATAGACCAAATGTGCAATACAACCCAAATCATCAGCTACCATATATCCAAAGACAACCTCCAATACAACCAATGGAAGTGGATACAAGTGATAGAAATGTTCGTCAACCAACACATTTCCAAAGGTACAACAATCCCTTCAGACAAAATCAAGCCTTCAAGAGAGAATTCAATCACTCCAACAACAACTTTAATCGTAATAAACAACAAAGAATTAATAACACCAGAGAGGAGGACGAAGCCAATTCAACTAGAGCTGAGTACGATGAAGATGAAGACACGAAAGTAGCTTTTTTAGACTAAAGGATGGTTTACCTCATCTACAAAGACAAGATAGAGAAACGGGTAAGACCATCAATATATTAATAGATTGCGGTGCAACAAATAATTACATAGATATGAACTGTAAAATAGGTTATAGTAAAATATTAGATACTCCTGTAAAAGTAAGAACATTACACGGGTATTCATATGTTAAAAGTAAAAAGTTGATAAATCTACTAAATTATGAGTTGACATTCTTTGAAATAGATTCACTGACAGGGTAAGATATGATATTAGGAATGCAAGGACTAAAAGAAATAGGTGCAACTATAGATTTAATTAATAATAGACTCAAGTATAGATGCAAAGAAAAAATGCATAAAATAAATTTTACAGTGAACAATGAAAATTACAGGGAAAGAACAGAAGAAATTATGAATAAAAATTCATACACGAATGAAAAACTACCATACACCACTACTATTGAAGGAACTATTCGAACAAAGTCAGATGAACCTATATGGACAAAACAATATCCATATCCGTACTCTGATAATGAATTTATAAATAAAGAAATCCAGGATCTATTGCGTAACGAAATTATACAACCTAGTAGAAGCCCCTACAATAGTCCCATCTGGACAGTAGCAAAAAAAGGTACCGATGACCAAGGTAAACCTAAATTACAGATAGATATCCCATCCCAGATGTGAATATGACTATCCAAAACTTAGGTAAAGCAAAGATTTTCACAACATTAGATTTGGAATCAGGCTTCCACCAAATTCGAATGAAAAAAGAAGACCGTGAAAAAACGGCTTTCTCAATCAACGGCGCTAAGTATGAATTCCTTCGGATGCCATTCGGGTTAAAGAATGCTCCTTCAATTTTTCAACGATGCGTCGATGATATTTTGAGGCCATACATAGGTAAATTTGCATACGCCTATATTGACGATGTACTAATATATTCTTCCACACCTGAGGAACACATTGAACATATCGAGACTATAGTTAACGCTTTGCACAAAGCAAATATGAAGATTTAGGTCACATAATTAAACATAATGGAATCACTGTAGATCCCACAAAAATACAGACAATTAGAAATTATCCTACTCCAACTACACTAAAAGAGTTAAGATCCTTCTTAGGCTTAGCCAGTTATTACAGGAAATTTGTCAAAAATTTCGCTGCAATTGTTAAACCCTTAACAACATTTTTGAGAGGAGAAAACGGAAGTATATCAAAAAATCAGAGCGCAAAAATAAATATAGAATTAGATCAACCTGCTCTAGAAGCAATGAATAAAATCAAGGACGAGCTTGAAGCCCAAGTACAATTATTTCAACCCGATTTCAAAGAACCTTTCGAGTTAACCACCTATGCAACCAATTTTGCTATAGGCGCTGTACTATCACAGAAACAAAGACCCATTGCACTTATTTCCAGAACTGTAAACGAGACTGAACAAAATTATTCAAGAAATGAGAAAGAACTTTTGGCCATAGTCTGGGCCTTACAAAGTTGAGAAATTATTTATATGGAATAGCAGATTTAACAATTTATACAGATCATCAGACATTAATATTTTCTGTATCTGATAAAAATCAAAACACAAAGTTGACACGATGGAAAAATTTTATCGAGGAATATGGTGCAAAAATATTATATAAACCTGGACACCAGAATATAGTTGCTGACGCGTTGTCAAGACAACAAATAAATTCAAGTACGAATGAATCTCAGCATTCAGCCCAAAGTACACCAATATTATACAAGAAAGTCCTAAACCCTTGAATCATTTTAAAAATCAAATAATTCTAACACACGCCAACGAAGATTTACTAGAATCAAAAAATATTTTTAATTTCAGACGCCACCATATTAAATTCACTACCAACGAAAAATTGATAAGTAACATCAAATTAATACTGAGACCAAAGGTAATTAAAGCATTACTAGTGGATTCAGAAATAATGTTTAGTATTAGGTATTTATTGAAAGAAACTTTCCCTACAGTAAAATTTTTAAAAGCGAACAATTTAGTTGAAGATATATTAGACGAAGAAAGACAGAAATAATAAGTTAAACAAATTCATGAGAGAGCTCATAGAAACGTACGAAATAATAATTAGAATTAGAAAGAGATTATTTTTGGATTATATTATACAACATGTAGTTACAGCCCCATTTCATTCAACAACTAACGGTCAAGTCGAGCGTATACATAGTACAATTATCGAACTCGCAAATTTATTATCCCAGAAAGGAATCACTGCTCCTGACGAAAAAATATTCGAAGCGGTTCGCCAGTATAACAAGACTATACATTCAGTCACTAAAGAAAAACCCGAGGACGTGTTTTTTAATCAGCAGAGGTATCCTCATATCGACAATTTAATCAAACAAGTTCAAACAAAAACTTTAGCCTACCACAATAAAGACCGCAAGGTTATCCGATATAAAAAAGGAGACATTATTTACTCCAGGACGCATAGAAGAAGTAAAGGCGTAGCTAAATTTCAGAAACATATTGTTGAGACAGACAACGGCGAAACCATTACCACATCCAGAAAATTAATAGTACACAAGGACAAAATTAGAAGTAAACATGTCAGCAAAGATAGTGATCCTATTAACGATAATCCAACTCATACTAGCGAATAATACAATTGATCTACAAAATAAACAATATGTCTTAATTGAAGACAACCAAGTATATTTACACAAGAACTATGAATACCTGTACCATGTTGTAAACATTATACAAAAAATATAGAGCTTCAAGTTTTAATCAAAAAAATTTTAAACTTAAAAACACAATTAACGAACAATAGAAATAAAAGATCTCTAAACTTTTTAGGATCAGCTCTTAAATTTATCACTGGTACTCCACATCGTAACGATGAAATTGAAATAAAAACTAGACTAAACCAACTTGTAGAAAATAGTAATCAACAAAGAATAATTAACTCACAATTTGAAAAAATATTAAATAATATCAGCATTAAAAAAATAAACAAAGAATTCATATTAAACGAAGTTTACAACGAACTAATAACATTAACTAATACAATTAATTTTGCAAAAAATAATAACTTTTATTCATTTTTATCAATGAAAAAAATAAAAATTCCTGTAATTAATATACTAGAATATTCAGATATACACGTTTGTGAATTTAGCCAAGCAATTTTTGTAATATATAAATATCCTATTATCGAAGAAGAATGTAAACTGTACAAAATCTATCCCTTAGCAAATAAACTCGGAAAATTATTATTAGACGATAAGATTGCCTTATGCAAAAATTATTATCAAAGAGTAATTAAATGTAAAAATATTATTGGTGCCTATATATGTAAAATTGAATCTAAAGATAATTATACATTAACCATTTTAAACAATGAATCAGCTCAGTGTAAAACAAGACTTGAGAACAACCCAGACATTGAAGACTTCGGCAACGGAAACATATTTATCGACAATAAACACACGTTAAATAATTTAACTATAAATGGAACACATTTGGTACAGTTTGTCTAAAATATAACTATATATGGTAAGATGTACTTTAACGAAAAACAAAGAATTTACGACATCATTCATAAGAGACATAATTAAGAATTAAGTATACTCGAAATCCTGTATACAAACTCAGAGAATAAATTTACAAATATTCAAGAAATATCTACATTATTCATTCCGTTGGAAGAACACCCATTAAGAAGCATACTATACATAATTTTAATATTTACTATACTATTAGCAATAATTTACTTTTTAGTACAGCTTTGCAAGTGTTACATATCACAACAAGAAAAAAGGAAACAAGAATTATATAACAGATATTATGAAGCAGAATTACTCAGGCTTCAGACTAAAGTATGAAACGAGGACGTTTCTTTTTAACACAGGGGACTTTTAACACCCGTCACACCATCTGCATCTAAAACATTATCTACAAAGCATTTCCACTATAGGAATACGTGGAGGATAAAGGTCAGACCCTTTAAATAGAAAATAGATAAGAACAATATTATTAACTGTAATAGATAAGAATTATATTATTAAACCCAGCTGTGCTCATAAGAAAATGTAAAGTTGTAGTATATGTATATACATTTAATGGTAAACGATTTGACATTCTTAAGTTACTGGCTTCACTTATTTTGTTATATACATATGTTAAGTGCATCTGCATTAATAATTAATAATGCCGCTAAGTATATGAGCAAAATAATAAATACATATAATACTGGTTTAGCGACAATTGCAGTTATAGTTAAGTTAAGGTACTTATAAGAATATTAAAACATGTTTTGTCACTGATCGAACTAGCTTGCCCGTGAACAAACATATATTGGAATGTAAATAAAGTATTTTTAAGAATTAATAAAGTTAAAGTTCTTACAGTGGCGACGAGGATAAACTAAAAAGTATTAAACAAAATATTTAAGAAACAGCAAAAGTTATTGTTATTGGTAGCAGAAATAAAATGGCAAACGCTATTCTTGGAAAGGTACCATTTTTTGAGCACAACCAAAACAAGTGGGCTGTGTACCAAAATCAACTTGAGCAATTTTTTATTGCCAATGAAATTAAAGATGAAGCAAAGAAAAAAGCCATTATGTTGACATCATTATGTGAAACATCATATATGTTGTTGACCAATTTCATAAGTCCACGGAAAGTTGAAGATACAACGACGACATATGAAGTTTGTTTGGCAGTTATGAAAAAACATTTTAAAACTGCTACTTCAGGTTTTGCTGAGCGTTTCAAGTTTTATAATGCTACAAAAGCTGCAAATGAAACGATAAATTAATGGGCGGTTCGAGTCAGGTCACTAGCGGTACCTTGCGAGTTTGGAGCTAATTTGGAAACGGCTATTCGGGACAAGTTCGTGATGGGGTTGGAAAAGGGTCCGGCCCGGGATAAGATTTTTCTAGAGTCCGTGGAATGTTCCTTCGAAAAAGTTATTGAGATTGCCAATAACGTCGAATGAAAGAAGAAAATTTTCATTTCATCAATTCACAAATCAGAAAATTGTAAGTTCAAAAATTACAAAAGCAACCAATGCAAGCAGAGAGGACATTTGAAGAAAATGTGTAGCACCAAAAATTTTAATTTTATAGATAATAGCGATGTAAGTTTATATTCCATAAGTAGTGAGAAAGATGGGCCTATAAAAGTGAAGATTGTACTAAATAACAAAATTTTTGAAATGGAACTCGATACGGGGTCAGAAAATAATGTTGTTTCAGAAACCATAAGATAAAAAAGTGAGCGTTTTATTGAAAGCTTATAATGGTGCAAAAATAGCGGCTATGGGTGCTTGCGACGTTAAAGTAAAGTATGAAAATAAAACAAGGATTATTCGATTTATTGTAATTAAGAACGGTGGCCCACCGCTAGTGGGTAGAAATTTTCTTAAAAAGTTCGAAATTGAAGTTTGCAGATTGAACTATTGCGTACCTATGGCATCTAAACTGCAAATAACTAAGAAATTTAAGGACCTTTTCGATGGAAGAGTAGGGAAATTTAGAGGGAGTCAAGCAGTTTTGAAGATTAGGGATGACGCAGAACCAAAGTTTTTCAGACCAAGACCCTTACCAGTAGCAATTAAAAATAAAGTAGAAATGGAAATAGAAAATTTAATAAGAATTAATGTGTTACAGCCAGTAAACTATAGCGAATGGGGGACACCCATTGTCCCCGTTATGAAAAAGAATGGGGGTATTACAATATGTGGGGATTATAAGGTCACTCTGAATCCACAATTGGAGGTGGAGAAATACCCGCTTCCCCGAATAGAGGAAATTTTTTCCCAATTGCACGGGGGGAAGAGTTTTCAAAGTTAGACCTTAGTATGGCGTACCAACAAATTGAATTGAATAAAGACTCAAGGAAATATACTACTATTTCCACGTCTAAAGGATTGTTTCAATACACCCGATTGATTTATGGGTTATCGTCGGCGCCTGCAATTTTTCAGAGAATTATGGATTCTCTTTTTGCGGGGCTTGATGGTGTTGTGGTCTTCTTAGATGACATTTTGATTAGCGCCCCTAATAGAAAGTTGCACATAGAAAGACTAGAACGGGTTCTTAAGATTTTGAGTGATAGTGGTTTTAAGCTCTCTGCAGATAAGTGTGTATTTTTTGCGGAAAAAATACAATATTTAGGACACGTAATTGATAAGCATGGATTGCACATGAACCCAAAGAAGTTGACTGAGATAAAGAATATTCCAAATCCCACGAATGTAAAAGAACTTCAATCATTTTTAGACGTCATAAATTTTTACAGGCGTTTTTTACCAGATGTGGCAACATTGCTACATCCATTACACAATTTGTTACGCACAAACACGAAATTTGTTTGGGACAAGGACTGTTCCGCCGCTGTTGATCAGCTAAAAACTTTATTGCTAGCGAACAATTGTTTGGCTCATTTTAATGAAAAATTCAATACACGGTTGACGGTTGATGCAAGTCCGGTGGGGGTAGGCGCGGTGTTATCACAAGTAGATGAGAACGCGACAGAAAGACCAGTAGAATTTGCCTCTAGATCTTTGACGGATACCGAAAGAAGGTATTCTCAGTTAGACCGCGAAGCGGTAGCTATTTTATTCGGGGTGAAAAAATTTTATCACTATGTTTATGGTCGGCGCTTTACGTTAGTAACTGACAATAAGCCGCTTCATCACATATTTGGCCCTAAAAAGGGTATACCTTTAATGGCCTCGGGTCGATTACAACGCATTGCGTTAATATTGTCGGGGTATCAGTATGATATTTGCCATATTAAATCGAAAAGTAATATTGCCGATTACTTTTCCAGATATCCGAGGAAAGACGATGCTATTGTGGAAGAATTTCCAGAAAATATATATTTAAATCATTTACAGAGGCTACCATATGAAAAACAGTTCTTAAACTTTAAGCTCATTGGCGAGGAGACTAAAAAGGACTCATTGTTACAAAATGTATAAATGTTAGGAAATGTATAAAAAGTGGGTGGCCAAGAACTTGTTCTGATTCACAACTATTACCATATTTTTTGAAGAGAAATGAATTGTTGGAAGAGCAAAATTGTTTGTTTTGGGGTTATCGTGTTATTATACCCCAAAAACTGACAAAAGAGTTAGTTGATTTTTTGCATGACACTCATATGGGGCTAATAAAAATGAAATCAATGGCTAGGGAGTGCCGTAGGTGGCCGGGTCAGGGAAAGGATTTGGAAGAAAAACTTAGATCATGTGAAGCTTGCTTGCTGACGCGTCCAAATCCACCCCAACAGAAATTGATTCCTTGGGTGAGATGCGAAGAAATTTGGTCTAGGATTCACATAGATTTTTTCGGGCCATTTCTAAAACGGTGGTGTTTGGTAGTGGTTGACAGTACTAGCAAATGGGTGGAGTGCATTGACATGGGTACAAATACCACAAGTGATGCAGTAATATCAGCGCTACGTGAAATTTTTGCACGATATGGACTGCCTGAGTGTATAGTTTCGGATAAAGGAGCTGAATTCGTTTCAAGCAAATTTAAAGAATTTCTAAGAATTAATGGAATTAACCAAAGCACAACGCCAGTAGGACATCCGGCTACAAACGGTCAAGTAGAAAATATGGTGAAAATAATAAAGAATGCGTTGAAACGCAGTTTAAAAGATGCGCCATTATCAGAATTCAACAGTGCTTTATGTCGATTCTTGTTTGACTACAGGAACACTACACACTCAAGCATCGGAGTGTCTCCAGCGTTTCTTATGTATAATAAAAGGAAAATTAAAACCAGATTAGATCTAATAAACCCAAAAAGGAAAGTGGAGAGCAAAACTATGGCAAATGTTGATCGATTTTCGAGAAATGCACAAAAAAATCAAATAAAGTACCACAAAGGTTTTAAAAAAGCAATATTTCAGACAAATAACAGGGTTATGGTAAAAGATTATTCGACTCCTGGTAAAGTAGTTTGGACAAAAGGTACTATATCGAAAAGTTTAGGCAAACAAATTTATTTAGTAAAAACAGACACAAATAAGGTTTGGAAAAGACATGCCAACCAAATAATACCGTGTAATAAATCGAGTGAAGTAGATATCCCATCAACAACAATATCAGATCCATTTCAAAAATTTTACAATAATGCTATGGAGTCTCATAAAATATCTGAAAGCAAAAGTATTAATAGTAAGGAACAAAATGTTGTAAATAATGAACCGGAAGAAAGTAACCTGAATAATAATGATACTAATAGTAATAATGATAATAAAGATACAAACTTGAAATATAATTTAAGACATAGGAAACACACATGTTACAAAGAATAAATATAAAAAAAATACATATATATATATATATATATATATATATATATATATATAATATATGAAGGAATGTAATCGCTCATAGTATGTAGTATTAGATTTTTATCCATAATTTTTTTTTTGCTGAAGTTTAAATTATCTTATCACGATAAAAAAAACAAAATCATGGATAAAGAAAATTAAGGAGGGGGTACTGTAGTATATGTATATACATTTAATGGTAAAATATTTGATACTCTTAAGTTACTGGCTTCACTTATTTTGTTATATACATATGTTAAGTGCATCTGCATTAATAATTAATAATGCCGCTAAGTATATGAGCAAAATAATAAATACATATAATACTGGTTTAGCGACAATTGCAGTTATAGTTAAGTTAAGGTACTTATAAGAATATTAAAACATGTTTTGTCACTGATCGAACTAGCTTGCCCGTGAACAAACATATATTGGAATGTAAATAAAGTATTTTTAAGAATTAATAAAGTTAAAGTTCTTACAGTGGCGACGAGGATAAACTAAAAAGTATTAAACAAAATATTTAAGAAACAGCAAAAGTTATTGTTATTGGTAGCAGAAATAAAATGGCAAACGCTATTCTTGGAAAGGTACCATTTTTTGAGCACAACCAAAACAAGTGGGCTGTGTACCAAAATCAACTTGAGCAATTTTTTATTGCCAATGAAATTAAAGATGAAGCAAAGAAAAAAGCCGTTATGTTGACATCATTATGTGAAACATCATATATGTTGTTGACCAATTTCATAAGTCCACGGAAAGTTGAAGATACAACGACGACATATGAAGTTTGTTTGGCAGTTATGAAAAAACATTTTAAAACTGCTACTTCAGGTTTTGCTGAGCGTTTCAAGTTTTATAATGCTACAAAAGCTGCAAATGAAACGATAAATTAATGGGCGGTTCGAGTCAGGTCACTAGCGGTACCTTGCGAGTTTGGAGCTAATTTGGAAACGGCTATTCGGGACAAGTTCGTGATGGGGTTGGAAAAGGGTCCGGCCCGGGATAAGATTTTTCTAGAGTCCGTGGAATGTTCCTTCGAAAAAGTTATTGAGATTGCCAATAACGTCGAATGAAAGAAGAAAATTTTCATTTCATCAATTCACAAATCAGAAAATTGTAAGTTCAAAAATTACAAAAGCAACCAATGCAAGCAGAGAGGA
Organism: Linnaemya vulpina; assembly: GCA_963675445.1. Classification (NCBI taxonomy): domain Eukaryota; kingdom Metazoa; phylum Arthropoda; class Insecta; order Diptera; family Tachinidae; genus Linnaemya; species Linnaemya vulpina. The sequence continues at coordinate 57,621,084 of OY776276.1, read as the reverse complement.
CATTTGAAGAAAATGTGTAGCACCAAAAATTTTAATTTTATAGATAATAGCGATGTAAGTTTATATTCCATAAGTAGTGAGAAAGATGGGCCTATAAAAGTGAAGATTGTACTAAATAACAAAATTTTTGAAATGGAACTCGATACGGGGTCAGAAAATAATGTTGTTTCAGAAACCATAAGATAAAAAAGTGAGCGTTTTATTGAAAGCTTATAATGGTGCAAAAATAGCGGCTATGGGTGCTTGCGACGTTAAAGTAAAGTATGAAAATAAAACAAGGATTATTCGATTTATTGTAATTAAGAACGGTGGCCCACCGCTAGTGGGTAGAAATTTTCTTAAAAAGTTCGAAATTGAAGTTTGCAGATTGAACTATTGCGTACCTATGGCATCTAAACTGCAAATAACTAAGAAATTTAAGGACCTTTTCGATGGAAGAGTAGGGAAATTTAGAGGGAGTCAAGCAGTTTTGAAGATTAGGGATGACGCAGAACCAAAGTTTTTCAGACCAAGACCCTTACCAGTAGCAATTAAAAATAAAGTAGAAATGGAAATAGAAAATTTAATAAGAATTAATGTGTTACAGCCAGTAAACTATAGCGAATGGGGGACACCCATTGTCCCCGTTATGAAAAAGAATGGGGGTATTACAATATGTGGGGATTATAAGGTCACTCTGAATCCACAATTGGAGGTGGAGAAATACCCGCTTCCCCGAATAGAGGAAATTTTTTCCCAATTGCACGGGGGGAAGAGTTTTCAAAGTTAGACCTTAGTATGGCGTACCAACAAATTGAATTGAATAAAGACTCAAGGAAATATACTACTATTTCCACGTCTAAAGGATTGTTTCAATACACCCGATTGATTTATGGGTTATCGTCGGCGCCTGCAATTTTTCAGAGAATTATGGATTCTCTTTTTACGGGGCTTGATGGTGTTGTGGTCTTCTTAGATGACATTTTGATTAGCGCCCCTAATAGAAAGTTGCACATAGAAAGACTAGAACGGGTTCTTAAGATTTTGAGTGATAGTGGTTTTAAGCTCTCTGCAGATAAGTGTGTATTTTTTGCGGAAAAAATACAATATTTAGGACACGTAATTGATAAGCATGGATTGCACATGAACCCAAAGAAGTTGACTGAGATAAAGAATATTCCAAATCCCACGAATGTAAAAGAACTTCAATCATTTTTAGACGTCATAAATTTTTACAGGCGTTTTTTACCAGATGTGGCAACATTGCTACATCCATTACACAATTTGTTACGCACAAACACGAAATTTGTTTGGGACAAGGACTGTTCCGCCGCTGTTGATCAGCTAAAAACTTTATTGCTAGCGAACAATTGTTTGGCTCATTTTAATGAAAAATTCAATACACGGTTGACGGTTGATGCAAGTCCGGTGGGGGTAGGCGCGGTGTTATCACAAGTAGATGAGAACGCGACAGAAAGACCAGTAGAATTTGCCTCTAGATCTTTGACGGATACCGAAAGAAGGTATTCTCAGTTAGACCGCGAAGCGGTAGCTATTTTATTCGGGGTGAAAAAATTTTATCACTATGTTTATGGTCGGCGCTTTACGTTAGTAACTGACAATAAGCCGCTTCATCACATATTTGGCCCTAAAAAGGGTATACCTTTAATGGCCTCGGGTCGATTACAACGCATTGCGTTAATATTGTCGGGGTATCAGTATGATATTTGCCATATTAAATCGAAAAGTAATATTGCCGATTACTTTTCCAGATATCCGAGGAAAGACGATGCTATTGTGGAAGAATTTCCAGAAAATATATATTTAAATCATTTACAGAGGCTACCATATGAAAAACAGTTCTTAAACTTTAAGCTCATTGGCGAGGAGACTAAAAAGGACTCATTGTTACAAAATGTATAAATGTTAGGAAATGTATAAAAAGTGGGTGGCCAAGAACTTGTTCTGATTCACAACTATTACCATATTTTTTGAAGAGAAATGAATTGTTGGAAGAGCAAAATTGTTTGTTTTGGGGTTATCGTGTTATTATACCCCAAAAACTGACAAAAGAGTTAGTTGATTTTTTGCATGACACTCATATGGGGCTAATAAAAATGAAATCAATGGCTAGGGAGTGCCGTAGGTGGCCGGGTCAGGGAAAGGATTTGGAAGAAAAACTTAGATCATGTGAAGCTTGCTTGCTGACGCGTCCAAATCCACCCCAACAGAAATTGATTCCTTGGGTGAGATGCGAAGAAATTTGGTCTAGGATTCACATAGATTTTTTCGGGCCATTTCTAAAACGGTGGTGTTTGGTAGTGGTTGACAGTACTAGCAAATGGGTGGAGTGCATTGACATGGGTACAAATACCACAAGTGATGCAGTAATATCAGCGCTACGTGAAATTTTTGCACGATATGGACTGCCTGAGTGTATAGTTTCGGATAAAGGAGCTGAATTCGTTTCAAGCAAATTTAAAGAATTTCTAAGAATTAATGGAATTAACCAAAGCACAACGCCAGTAGGACATCCGGCTACAAACGGTCAAGTAGAAAATATGGTGAAAATAATAAAGAATGCGTTGAAACGCAGTTTAAAAGATGCGCCATTATCAGAATTCAACAGTGCTTTATGTCGATTCTTGTTTGACTACAGGAACACTACACACTCAAGCATCGGAGTGTCTCCAGCGTTTCTTATGTATAATAAAAGGAAAATTAAAACCAGATTAGATCTAATAAACCCAAAAAGGAAAGTGGAGAGCAAAACTATGGCAAATGTTGATCGATTTTCGAGAAATGCACAAAAAAATCAAATAAAGTACCACAAAGGTTTTAAAAAAGCAATATTTCAGACAAATAACAGGGTTATGGTAAAAGATTATTCGACTCCTGGTAAAGTAGTTTGGACAAAAGGTACTATATCGAAAAGTTTAGGCAAACAAATTTATTTAGTAAAAACAGACACAAATAAGGTTTGGAAAAGACATGCCAACCAAATAATACCGTGTAATAAATCGAGTGAAGTAGATATCCCATCAACAACAACATCAGATCCATTTCAAAAATTTTACAATAATGCTATGGAGTCTCATAAAATATCTGAAAGCAAAAGTATTAATAGTAAGGAACAAAATGTTGTAAATAATGAACCGGAAGAAAGTAACCTGAATAATAATGATACTAATAGTAATAATGATAATAAAGATACAAACTTGAAATATAATTTAAGACATAGGAAACACACATGTTACAAAGAATAAATATTAAAAAAAATACATATATATATATATATATATATATATATATATATATATAATATATGAAGGAATGTAATCGCTCATAGTATGTAGTATTAGATTTTTATCCATAATTTTTTTTTTGCTGAAGTTTAAATTATCTTATCACGATAAAAAAAACAAAATCATGGATAAAGAAAATTAAGGAGGGGGTACTGTAGTATATGTATATACATTTAATGGTAAAATATTTGATACTCTTAAGTTACTGGCTTCACTTATTTTGTTATATACATATGTTAAGTGCATCTGCATTAATAATTAATAATGCCGCTAAGTATATGAGCAAAATAATAAATACATATAATACTGGTTTAGCGACAATTGCAGTTATAGTTAAGTTACGGTACTTATAAGAATATTAAAACATGTTTTGTCACTGATCGAACTAGCTTGCCCGTGAACAAACATATATTGGAATGTAAATAAAGTATTTTTAAGAATTAATAAAGTTAAAATTCTTACAAAAGTAATAAGTCAAAGGGCATGAACAAACATGACCGAAACAAAGTGAAATCGAAAGCACATTTTCTACTGATGAAAAAGGTACTTAACAAAGAATAAGTGGAAAACATGTTTTCGTGCAGATTAAAATACCTAGCTGTAAGAAATGATAAAGAAAATTGTTACCATAAATAGATGTTAAGAAACAAATTGTAATCAGTCTTAAGAATATTATTAATAAAGAACCACACGTTTCGGTGTAGCAAAAAAATAAAATAGATATTTTTTTTTGACTCATTCCTTAGACAAGGAATTAACTGGGGGCTCAACCGGGATATTTTAGTTAAATTAATGCTAAAGGATTCTAAAAGCCACTTAAGTGAACACTGCACTTTCGATCCTTGAAACAATATTATCCTGAAAGGAAAAGGGAATAATTAATCAAGAGACAAAAAACACAGTGAGTACAAAAGGACTTTCAAGACAAAAAAGGAATAGTCTAATAAAGTACAAAATCAGCACCACGTATCCTGAAAAAGCGGAATAAAGTAAATTCATTGGAATACAGTAGAATCTTGTATTCACGACAATCCCTTGAAATACAAAATAAAACTGGAGATCCAGACTAGTCAAAAACAAAAGATTTTTGACCTAGTAAGAGGAATAATCCCAGATACAGATACAAATAAAATGTCTGTCCAAGATTTAGCAACCCTGCAAGCTCAAATTGCTACACTGGTAGCCGCTCAAACTGAGACGCAAAGAACTCTCACAGCATTAAAAAATAACAGAGCATTCAATATAGAACCGGCAGTACAATTGACTCCATGCTCAAGTGGAATAACAACTGAAAGCCAAATAAATTTAGAAGTGTTTAAAACTCTACCAATATTCGACGGAGACAAAAAGAAATACCGTGCCTGGAGATCATCCGCATGGACACATAATGGAAACCATTAAAAACTTTGAAAACACACCAACATACTATACAGCACTTGCTATTGTACGAGCAAAAATTCAAGGTGTGGCTGCAGATATACTAATCAACCACAACACTATATTCAACTTCTATTCGATAATAAATAGACTTGATTATACATATGCCGACCTACGTCCAATGTCCGTTGTACTTGAAGAGATGAAGAAGATATCGCAAGGAAGAAAAGATTTGGCCGAATATCATTCATGCATAAATGAAGCATTGAATTTAATTTTATCAAAAATTGAGATATAACAAGGCGATAGAACTATGAAAGCATTCGCTAATCAAGAAGCCGTCAGGACATTTATTACTGGCTTAAACTCCAAATACACAGTGGGTGCACTTTACGCTCAAAATCCGAAAGATTTGGAGACCGCATATGCAATTGCAAGTACTATCTACCACGATGACAGAAATTTACAGTTCGATACACCAACACAAGCACATCGACCACATCCAGTGACTCAAGAACGGTTCCAACGGAAACCACACCATCAACAGTTTGAACAGTGGAAGTATAGACCAAATGTGCAATACAACCCAAATCATCCGCTACCATATATCCAAAGACAACCTCCAGTACAACCAATGGAAGTGGATACAAGTGACAGAAATGTTCGTCAACCAACACATTTCCAAAGGCACAACAATCCCTTCAGACAAAATCAACCCTTCAAGAGAGAATTCAATCACTCCAACAACAACTTTAATCCTAATAAACAACAAAGAATTATTAACACCAGAGAGGAGGACGAAGCCAATTCAACTAGAGCTGACTACGATGAAGATGAACACACGAAAGTAGCTTTTTTAGACTAAAGAATGGTTTACCTCATCTACAAAGACACGATAGAGAAACGGGTAAGACCATCAATATATTAATAGATTGCGGTGCAACAAATAATTATATAGATATGAACTGTAAAATAGGTTATAGTAAAATATTAGATACTCCTGTAAAAGTAAGAACATTACACGGGTATTCATATGTTAAAAGTAAAAAGTTGATAAATCCACTAAATTATGAGTTGACATTCTTTGAAATAGATTCACTGACAGGGTCAGATATGATATTAGGAATGCAAGGACTAAAAGAAATAGGTGCAACTATAGATTTAATTAATAATAGACTCAAGTATAGATGCAAAGAAAAAATGCATAAAATAAATTTTACAGTGAACAATGAAAATTACAGGGAAAGAATAGAAGAAATTATGAATAAAAATTCATACACGAATGAAAAACTACCATACACCACTACTATTGAAGGAACTATTCGAACAAAGTCAGATGAACCTATATGGACAAAACAATATCCATATGCGTACTCTGATAATGAATTTATAAATAAAGAAATCCAGTATCTATTGCGTAACGAAATTATACAACCTAGTAGAAGTCCCTACAATAGTCCCATCTGGACAGTAGCAAAAAAAGGTACCGATGACCAAGGTAAACCTAAACGGCGGATGGTCGTAGATTTTCAAAAATTGAACGCACAGATAATTACAGATAGATATCCCATCCCAGATGTGAATATGACTATCCAAAACTTAGGTAAAGCAAAGATTTTCACAACATTAGATTTGGAATCAGGCTTCCACCAAATTCGAATGAAAAAAGAAGACCGTGAAAAAACGGCTTTCTCAATCAACGGCGCTAAGTATGAATTCCTTCGGATGCCATTCGGGTTAAAGAATGCTCCTTCAATTTTTCAACGATGCGTCGATGATATTTTGAGGCCATACATAGGTAAATTTGCATACGTCTATATTGACGATGTACTAATATATTCTTCCACACCTGAGGAACACACTGAACATATCGAGACTATAGTTAACGCTTTGCACAAAGCAAATATGAAGATTTCAAATGAAAAACCTCACTTCTTTAAAGAAGAAATAGAATATTTAGGTCACATAATTAAACATAATGGAATCACTGTAGATCCCACAAAAATACAGACAATTAGAAATTATCCTACTCCAACTACACTAAAAGAGTTAAGATCCTTCTTAGGCTTAGCCAGTTATTACAGGAAATTTGTCAAAAATTTCGCTGCAATTGTTAAACCCTTAACAGCATTTTTGAGAGGAGAAAACGGAAGTATATCAAAAAATCAGAACGCAAAAATAAATATAGAATTAGATCAACCTGCTCTAGAAGCAATGAATAAAATCAAGGACGAGCTTGAAGCCCAAGTACAATTATTTCAACCCGATTTCAAAGAACCTTTCGAGTTAACTACCGATGCAAGCAATTTTGCTATAGGCGCTGTACTATCACAGAAACAAAGACCCATTGCACTTATTTCCAGAACTGTAAAAGAGACTGAACAAAATTATTCAACAAATGAGAAAGAACTTTTGGCCATAGTCTGGGCCTTACAAAGTTGAGAAATTATTTATATGGAATAGCAGATTTAACAATTTATACAGATCATCAGACATTAATATTTTCTGTATCTGATAAAAATCCAAATGCAAAGTTGAAACGATGGAAAAATTTTATCGAGGAATATGGTGCAAAAATATTATATAAATTTGGACACCAGAATATAGTTGCTGACGCGTTGTCAAGACAACAAATAAATTCAAGTATGAATGAATCTCAGCATTCAGCCCAAAGTTCACCAATTAATATTATACAAGAAAGTCCTAAACCCTTGAATCATTTTAAAAATCAAATAATTCTAACACACGCCAACGAAGATTTACTAGAATCAAAAAATATTTTTAATTTCAGACGCCACCATATTAAATTCACTACCAACGAAAAATTGATAAGTAACATGAAATTAATATTGAGACCAAAGGTAATTAATGCATTACTAGTGGATTCAGAAATAATGTTTAGTATTAGGTATTTATTGAAAGAAACCTTCCCTACAGTAAAATTTGTAAAAGCGAACAATTTAGTTGAAGATATATTAGACGAAGAAAGACAGAAACAATTAGTTAAACAAATTCATGAGAGAGCTCATAGAAACGTACGAAATAAAATTTTAGAATTAGAAAGAGATTATTTTTGGCCTGAGTTAAAAAAGCAGTGCTATGAAATTAGTAGTAACTGTGAATCATGCCCAACTCATAAATACGACAGAAAACCTTATAAAATTCCTATTGGCAAGGCACCACTACCTACAAAACCTGGTGAGCATATACACATGGATATATTTTACTTTGGCGGACAAATGTTTATAACTAGTTTAGACAAGTTCTCTAAATTTTGTCATATACGACACATCCCAACAAAGAAAGACATGTATGAAAATATTGATGAAATTCTGTCTCTCACTTACCCCAACGCCAAATTTGTCGTCACTGATAACGAAGCAAGTTTTAATGGTATTCTAGCAAATGAAACATACGATAGACTACAAATACAACATGTAGTTACAGCTCCATTTCATTCAACAATTAACGGTCAAGTCGAGCGTATACATAGTACAATTATCGAACTCGCAAATTTATTATCCCAGAAAAGAATCACTGCTCCTGACGAAAAAATACTCGAAGCGGTTCGCCAGTATAACAAGACTATAAATTCAGTCACTAAAGAAAAACCCGAGGACGTGTTTTTTAATCAGCAGAGGTATCCTCATATATACAATTTAATCAAACAAGTTCAAACAAAAACTTTAGCCTACCACAATAAAGACCGCAAGGTTATCCGATATAAAAAAGGAGGCATTATTTACTCCAGGACGCATAGAAGAAGTAAAGGCGTAGCTAAATTTCAAAAACATATTGTTGAGACAGACAACGGCGAAACCATTACCACATCCAGAAAATTAATATTACACAAGGACAACATTAGAAGTAAACATGTCAGTAAAGATAGTGATCCTATTAACGATAATCCAACTCATACTAGCGAATAATACAATTGATCTACAAAATAAACAATATGTCTTAATTGAAGACAACCAAGTATATTTACACAAGAACTATGAATACCTGTACCATGTTGTAAACATTACAAAAATATTAAAACCATACGAAAATATAATAAGAAATTCATACAACATACAAAAAAATATAGAACTTCAAGTTTTAATCAAAAAAATTGAAAACTTAAAAACACAATTAACAAACAATAGAAATAAAAGATCTCCAAACTTTTTAGGATCAGCTCTTAAATTTATCACGAGATCATAACGATGAAATTGAAATAAAAACTAGACTAAACCAACTTGTAGAAAATAGTAATCAACAAAGAATAATTAACTCACAATTTGAAAAAATATTAAATAATATCAGCATTAAAAAAATAAACAAAGAATTCATATTAAACGAAGTTTACAACGAATTAATAACATTAACTAATACAATTAATTTTGCAAAATATAATAACTTTTATTCAGGAGCATTAAATGTAGAAGAAATTGAATCTATTATGAAAAATGAAAAAATAAAAATTCCTGTAATTAATAAACTAGAATATTCAGATATACACGTTTCTGAATCTAGCCAAGCAATTTTTGTAATATATAAATATCCTATTATCGAAGAAGAATTCAAACTGTACAAAATCTATCCCTTAGCAAATAAACTCGGAAAATTGTTATTAGACGATAAGATTGCCTTATGCAAAAATAATTATCAAAGAGTAATTAAATGTAAAAATATTATTGGTTTCCATATATGTCAAATTGAATCTAAAGATAATTGTACATTAACCATTTTAAACAATGAATCAGCTCAGTGTAAAACAAGACTTGAGAACAACCCAGACATTGAAGACTTCGGCAACGGAAACATTTTTATCGACAATAAACACACGTTAAATAATTTAACTATAAATGGAACACATTTGGTACAGTTTGTCTAAAATATAACTATATATGGTAAGATGTACTTTAACGAAAAACAAAGAATTTATGACATCATTCATAAGAGACATAATTAAGAATTAAGTATACTCGAAATCCTGTATACAAAAGAGAATAAATTTACAAATATTCAAGAAATATCTACATTATTCATTCCGTTCGAAGAACACCCATTAAGAAGCATACTATACATAATTTTAATATTCACTATACTATTAGCAATAATTTACTTTTTAGTACAGCTTTGCAAGTGTTACATATCACAACAAGAAAAAAGGAAACAAGAATTATATAACAGATATTATGAAGCAGAATTACTCAGGCTTCAGACTAAAGTATGAAACGAGGACGTTTCTTTTTAACACAGGGGAGAGTTAACACCCGTCACACCATCTGCACCTAAAACATTATCTACACAGCATTTCCACTATAGCAATACGTGGAGGACAAAGGTCAGACCCTTTAAATAGAAAATAGATAAGAACAATATTATTAACTGTAATAGATAAGAATTATATTATTAAACCCAGCTGTGCTCATAAGAAAATATAAAGTAATAAGTCAAAGGGCATGAACAAACATGACCGAAACAAAGTGAAATCGAAAACACATTTTCTACTGATAAGAAAGGTACTTAACAAAGAACAAGTGAAAAACATGTTTCCTGCAGATTAAAATACCTAGCTGTGAGAAATGATAAAGAAAATTGTTACCATAAATAGATGCTAAGAAACAAATTGTAATCAGTCTTAAGAATATTATAAATAAAGAACCACACGTTTCGGTGTAGCAAAAAACTAAAATAGATATTTTTTTTTGACTCATTCCTTAGACAAGGAATTAACTGGGGGCTCAACCGGGGTATTTTAGTTAAATTAATGCTAAAGGATTCTAAAAGCCACTTAAGTGAACACTGCACTTTCGATCCTTGAAACAATATTATCCAGAAAGGAAAAGGGAATAATTAATCAAGAGACAAAAAATACAGTGAGTACAAAAGGACTTCCAAGACAAAAAAGGAATAGTCTAAAAAAGTACAAAATCAGCACCACGTATCCTGAAAAAGAGGAATAAAGTAAATTCATTGGAATACAGTAGAATCTTGTATTCACGACAATCCCTTGAAATAAAAAATAAAAGTGGAGATCCAGACTAGTAAAAGACAAAAGATTTTTGACCTAGTAAGAGGAATAATCCCAAATACAGATACAAATAAAATGTCTGTCCAAGATTTAGAAACCCTGCAAGCTCAAATTGCTACACTGGTAGCCGCTCAAACTGAGACGCAAAGAACTCTCACAGCATTAAAAAAATAACAGAGCATTCAATATAGAACCGGCAGTACAATTGACTCCATGCTCAAGTGGAATAACAACTGAAAGCCAAATACATTTAGAAGTGTTTAAAACTCTACCAATATTCGACGGAGACAAAAAGAAATACCGTGCCTGGAGATCATCCGCATAGACACATATGGAAACCATTAATAACTTTGAAAACACACCAACATACTATACAGCACTTGCTATTGTACGAGCAAAAATTCAAGGTGTGGCTGCAGATATACTAATCAACCACAACACTATATTCAACTTCTATGCGATAATAAATAGACTTGATTATACATATGCCGACCAACGTCCAATGTACGTTTTAATTGAAGAGATGAAGAAGATATCACAAGGAAGAAAAGATTTGGCCGAATATCATTCATGCATAAATGAAGCATTGAATTTTATCAAAAATTAAGATGGAACAAGGCGATAGAACTATGAAAGCATTCGCCAATCAAGAAGCCGTCAGGACATTTATTACTGGCTTAAACTCAAAATACACAATGGGTACACTTTACGCTCAAAATCCGAAAGATTTGGAGACCGCATATGCAATTGCAAGTACTATCTACCCCGATGACAGAAATTTACAGTTCGATACACCAACACAAGCACATCGACCACATCCTGTGACTCAAGAACGGTTCCAACGGAAACCACACCATCAACAGTTTGAACAGCGGAAGTATATATACATTTAGACCAAATGTGCAATACAACCCAAATCATCAGCTACCATATATCCAAAGACAACCTCCAGTACAACCAATGGAAGTGGATACAAGTGATAGAAATGTTCGTCAACCAACACATTTCCAAAGGTACAACAGTCCCTTCAGACAAAATCAACCCTTCAAGAGAGAATTCAATCACTCCAACAACAACTTTAATCCTAAAAGAAATAGGTGCAACTATAGATTTAATTAATAATAGACTCAAGTATAGATGTAAAGAAAAAATGAATAAAATAAATTTTACACTGAACAATGAAAATTACAGGGAAAGAATAGAAGAAATTATGAATAAAAATTCATACACGAATGAAAAACTACCATACACCACTACTATTGAAGGAACTATTCGAACAAAGTCAGATGAACCTATATGGACAAAACAATATACATATCCGTACTCTGATAATGAATTTATACATAAAGAAATCCAGGATCTATTGCGTAACGAAATTATACAACCTAGTAGAAGTCCCTACAATAGTCCCATCTGGACAGTAGCAAAAAAAGGTACCGATGACCAAGGTAAACCTAAATTACAGATAGATATCCCATCCCAGATGTGAATATGACTATCCAAAACTTAGGTAAAGCAAAGATTTTCACAACATTAGATTTGGAATCAGGCTTCCACCAAATTCGAATGAAAAAAGAAGACCGTAAAAAACGGCTTTCTCAATCAATGGCGCTAAGTATGAATTCCTTCGGATGCCATTCGGGTTAAAGAATGCTCCTTCAATTTTTCAACGATGCGTCGATGATATTTTGAGGCCATACATAGGTAAATTTGCATACGTCTATATTGACGATGTACTAATATATTCTTCCACACCTGAGGAACACATTGAACATATCGAGACTATAGTTAACGCTTTGCACAAAGCAAATATGAAGATTCCAAATGAAAAATCTCACTTCTTTAAAGAAGAAATAGAATATTTAGGTCACATAATTAAACATAATGGAATCACTGTAGATCCCACAAAAATACAGACAATTAGAAATTATCCTACTCCAACTACACTAAAAGAGTTAAGATCCTTCTTAGGCTTAGCCAGTTATTACAGGAAATTTGTCAAAAATTTCGCTGCAATTGTTAAACCCTTAACTACATTTTTGAGAGGAGAAAACGGAATTATTATTAGACGATAAGATTGCCTTATGCAAAAATAATTATCAAAGAGTAATTAAATGTAAAAATATTATTGGTTTCCATATATGTAAAATTGAATCTAAAGATAATTGTACATTAACCATTTTAAACAATGAATCAGCTGTGTAAAACAAGACTTGAGAACTACCCAGACATTGAAGACTTCGGCAACGGAAACATTTTTATCGACAATAAACACACGTTAAATAATTTAACCATAAATGGACCACATTCGGTACAGTTTGTAAGATGTACTTTAACGAAAAACAAAGAATTTATGACATCATTTATAAAAGACAATGAAGAGTTAAGTATACTCGAAATCCTATATACAAACTCAGAGAATAAATTTACAAATATTCAAGAAATATCTACATTATTCATTCCGTTGGAAGAACACCCATTAAGAAGCATACTATACATAATTTTAATATTCACTATACTATTAGCAATAATTTACTTTTTAGTACAGCTTTGCAAGTGTTACATATCACAACAAGAAAAAAGGAAACAAGAATTATATAACAGATATTATGAAGCAGAATTACTCAGGCTTCAGACTAAAGTATGAAACGAGGACGTTTCTTTTTAACACAGGGGAGAGTTAACACCCGTCACACCATCTGCACCTAAAACATTATCTACACAGCATTTCCACTATAGCAATATGTGGAGGACAAAGGTCAGACCCTTTAAATAGAAAATAGATAGGAACAATATTATTAACTGTAATAGATAAGAATTATATTATTAAACCCAGCTGTGCTCATAAGAAAATGTAAAGTAATAAGTCAAAGGGCATGAACAAACATGACCGAAACAAAGTGAAATCGAAAACACATTTTCTACTGATAAGAAAGGTACTTAACAAAGAACAAGTGGAAAACATGTTTTCGTGCAGATTAAAATACCTAGCTGTAAGAAATGATAAAGAAAATTGTTACTATAAATAGATGTTAAGAAACAAATTGTAATCAGTCTTAAGAATATTATTAATAAAGAACCACACGTTTAGGTGTAGCAAAAAAATAAAATATATATTTTTTTTGAGTCATTCCTTAGACAAGGAATTAACTCGCGTACCTCTGAAGTTGTGTGCACATTAGTAATAGTTTAACGCGCTAGGTTTAGTAGAAAAAAATCTAACGAAAATTAGAGGTTTTTTTCAATTTGCTGAAAAATCAGCCGAAACAACTGCACTAAATGTAGACTTAAAAAAAGCTCTGTTCATTTACTTTAATAAGACTTTCCATCAACGAGAGAGTAAGAAGAAATTTTGTGAATTTTCTCTCAATAATAACAACAAGTAAATCAAGAATTTTCCTTCCAAAATTTTACAATCTTAAAATAGTGACGTTTATGTAGGTATACACGAAGTATGAAGTAACTACTTCAATATTTGAGAAAATTTTATATATTAGTATAAAATAAAATATATAATGTGATTTTAAGTATATATTTGTTTCTTTTCAATGAAATTGTTAAATAATTGCTTTTTACATATAGCAGTCGTGTAAAAACGTAGTAAATCATAAAATTTTATCTATACAAACTAACTACAAATGCGTATATTTCTATTAGTAAGTTTTTCAAATAAAAATAGTATTTTAAAGGGAGGTTTAAGGAAAGTTCCTTTTCACGATAGATTTTCGCAGATAGACTGAAATTAATAATTCATTTTAATGGGAGGCACTCGACTCCTTCGTATACCCACTCGATCTTGGTGAAATATTTAGCTGGTTTTTGGAGTTACGCATAGCGAATTTAATGCGTATAAAAAAACCTATCAGCAGTTCCTTCTATTTATATTATGCTCAAGAAACAAAACGACACAGAAAAACCAGAGAGATGTGCGGCAAACGGAAGAAGCTAATGTGTCTTAAATATTGGATCACCACTGCATAACATGTAGTAATAATTAATATACATATATTATATGTAATTTAATAATTTTCATTTTTCAAATAAAATAAAATAATTTAAACACACTATAAATGTTTTGTTGCCTTTTATTTTTAAACAAACTGATGTACAAACGTATCTCGGATGTGCGTTTACGTGGGTGTCGACCTTGGTAGGTCCTGAACAACTGATCTGAATTGGATCAAATAACCTTTACAAGATTAGATTTATGCCATAAGTTAAGCCGTTCCTGAGTTACAACACTGCAAAATTTCAAGTGAATACGTTAGTACCCGCGTGTGTATTCCAAGGTTAACTACATCTATATCGATATGTTTTTATTATATTTTATTTATTTAAGTGAAGTAAAATATTTCCAGGCATATTAATTCGTTATAACGATGCTATTATCCTTTGGAATTGCGGCGACTGATAATCATAAATAAATAACTCTTGAACATCTAATGTATATACATTTACTTTAAAAATTTTATATCAATTGATGGATAAGGATTTCATATTTTATTTAAAAATTGTGTTAAAGGATGTGACTCATTTTTGATTTAATTGGTTCGTTAATCAGCAAAATTGGCACTTATTCCAATTTTTTTATTTTTATTTTTTATTTTTTGTAGTGCGAATGGTATGTGATTTCATATTAAGGCAAGATGTAATTTCAATAAAACTGTGCTAAATGGTATATGAACTTTTCGATATATGTGCGTGTTAATTGACCTCTCGGTTATTTACGTAGACCCATGGGGTCATAATTAAATTTTTTTTTATTTTTTTACAATTTGAGGCACCATCGCGCTTAAAAACACATTCTATATTCAACAGAAGAGAGCAGAAAGATATATATATATATATATATATATATATATATATATAATATTACTTACTTTGCACCGTCCGCCCACAAATACTCATAACGAGAGCCTCCAGACATAGTTGGACATGTTATTTCATTACAGTACTCCGAAACTGTACCATAAATGAGATTAATGCGATTAAAAAAATCCACAACTGAAATTGTATAAAAATAAATAATATGAGTTATTACAATCACTTGGACGGATATATATTCCATACATTTGTATTCCTAATTCATTGCCCTAACGTCCTCTGATATGTACTTTATAAGGGCTTTAAATACATACCGAGGATAGATGCGTTGAAATATACTATACAATAAAAAATTTTAGGTAATAGGGAGGTAAATTTTTTGTATTCGCGTATACATATATGAACAAGAGTATCTGATATTTCTGAATACAGTGTAAAATTGTAAGAGATTTTATTGGGATACTATTAAAGTCTGCAATTGCATAAAAAAGAACTACATAAGTTTGTTCACGTGCATGAAAATTAATGATTTTGATGTCAATGCCCAAATATAGGGTGTTTTTTATAGAGTGATACTAGTTTAAATAATAATAAAACATAGTAATATATTTTTGATATCAATGAAACAGTCTTTATTGCATAGAAAATTTTATGAAATTAATGTTTAAATATGATTTCCGCCATGTGGCCGCCACGGCTGGCAAGAACAAATGGCAATCTGGAACACCAATTTTTAAAACAGTAAATTTCTGACCATCATCGTTTTTGAAGGCATATAGGCCAATGACTCCGCCAGCCCATAAAGCGCACCAAAAAGTACTTTTCTGTGGATGTAATGGTGTTTCGACAAAAGCTTGTGGATTCTTCTCACTCTAAATGCGCCAATTCTGTTTTTTTTTATTAGGACTGGCACTCAGGGGATGACACCTACTCATGCGCACATTGTGCTGGAACTAGGAGATTTGGTTTTGGGAGGGAGGATATGGGGAGTAGTGTCTATGAACGTTCGATTTGAATTTCTCCATGCTATATACGGCAGGAAAGACCTCCGCAGGGAGTTTATTCCACATACGGGCAAAGAATGAATTTTCTCTGTAATGTGTAGTGCGGTTCACTGGCAAATCCACCACATATGGGTGTGATCGAACTGAAGCGCGTGTTGAGCGTAGAAAAGTGCGCGTGTTGAGCGTAGAAAAGTGCGCGTTTCGGGAAAGAGGTCCCTGACTTCGTCGGAACAAAACCCATTGTAGTAACGATAAAACAGTGAAACACACCCCCCATTGCGTCGATGCTCATGTGAGTCAATAGAGTTGGCTACCCTACCGTCACCTATGAGTTTCTTCGCCCTCTCCTGTACGAGGTCGAGTAACCTCAAAACAGACTTTGAAGCACCGGCCCATAAACGGGAGTTGTATTCCATCTTAGATCGAATGTAAGTGGTATATATAGTAAGGTGATCAGAGGGGGTGAAGTATGTCTTAGACCGCCTTAGAAAGCCGAGGCACTTGAATGCTTCTTTTGAAACATGAAAAATATGCTCTGTCCATCGAACGTCGCACTAAATCTTCATGCCAAGAATATCAAGAGCTTCTGATTCCTCAATATCTATACCAGCCCTGTTTACAGATGAAGCAGCGTGATCAGGCTTACGTCTGTCCGTAAGCAAGCAGTATTGTGTCTTGCGGACATTGAAATTTACCCTGTTTATGGGACCCCATTCAGCAATTTTATTGAGGTCAGAGTTGAGCGCAACATTCATACTATACCTCATCGCCCCAATCTCTGACGATGTCGGCCTATTATCGAAAGCATATGAGTGACACAGGCTGCTATCGTCTGCAAAAGAGTAGATAGGATTTAAGCTCTGACATAGAAGGTCATTTAGAAATATAAGAAATAGTGTAGGAGAAAAAACAGAGCCATGTGGTACACCACATGTCTCTGTTTTATACTCGTTTGATGAAATCCCATCTATAACAACTCTTAAAGCACGATTTCTGAGAAAGCTCGATATGAATCGAGAGAAGACGTCACCGACATGTTACATGTTTTATTCTGCGCTTATACTGAATAAGGTTAAAGTGATTTGTTTAACCTGGTTTGATTAACTTCAAGGCGATTCACCAAGAAGATCACTTGGTACAACTCAAGCAGTTAAACTTGGTTGCGTGCAGATGGATACAATAAATTTTGATAAACAATTCGGGTTGCTTTCAAAAAATAATTGAGCTTTGTTTTATTGAAATTTCTTTCTTATATACTAACTTATTGCTAATTTTGCAAAAATATTTAATAAAGTATAAAGCTTAGAGTTTAACTTGCAAAAAAAAGTAATCATAAATAAAATAAACCAAAATGACCAACTGTCATTTGATAATGCAAGACAAGGTAAAGTACAACGGTATATGAACTAAATTATTAAGATAACCAATTATATCTTATTCAATTAAACTAACGTAATAAACAGTAATGCGCAGTTAAAGTTAAATGCACTAATGAAACCTGATGTGCCATTTAAGGTTGTCGCAATTTATTCCTTTTTTTGGAATAAGTATGTTTGCATATTTCTACATTCATACGAGGCAGGAATTTGAAGGTATTATAATCAAATTAGTTCTAGAGAAATTTCTGAAGAAGAATTTGTGAATGTTTGAACATACACCCCACCGTTCAGCTTGCTCAACCAAATTTCTAA
This sequence comes from Linnaemya vulpina, assembly GCA_963675445.1. NCBI lineage: Eukaryota > Metazoa > Arthropoda > Insecta > Diptera > Tachinidae > Linnaemya > Linnaemya vulpina. Next base: position 57,602,882 of record OY776276.1, on the reverse strand, counting down.
TTGCGACAACCTTCAATTTAATTGAATGGTAATTGTACATTTTTTTTAAATTAATTTTTGTTACGTTACTGACACTGCAAATTTGGAAACTGGATTATGTTGATGCTCTGCTGAGCGTGGAGGTTGTTGACTTTGCTGTATCCTTCTGCAGCGTGCTCTTTTCCACAAAATTGTTATGCAAATTACCAAGGCGATAACGAGAGCCACATAGGCAACAGTTGCGTAGTGATATTGTATTCGTTTGATTTGTGATGGGAAATCCACAGACACCTGTTGATGTAAGTTGTTCTGTACCACTGAAATATTCTTTATTTGATTGGTAAAGGATTTGATGTGAACTCTTTCAACTTGAACTTCAGCCGGATAAACGATATCACTCACATTGATAATTGCTGTATATGATGTCTGAAGAACTGTAGAGATAGTTAGCTGTCCCTTGGTAATGATTGAATTGATTTGGAGTATACAATCTGGTTCTATTTTAAGAAGTCCAGATCTCTTCAAAGTTGTCCGCGACTTCTCCTGTCCACACATAGTGCCTACTTGAGTGGGCTGCTTCATAGTGTATAACCACTGATTACTGTATTCCAACTGTGTCAGTGACGTGCTGTCTGTAGCGGATATGACGTTACAATTTGTGGGAGTGTTATAGTTGAGTAGAGTAATTTCACATAAACATTTCTCCGCGCTTGCAGTGAATTTAGATTGCATGTGTGGGAATAAGAATTCGCCCTCTTCAATTTTTATTCATGAGGTCTACTGCCTTTCAGTCAAAAGAAAGTATTGATTTTTGTGAGCGTTTATAGCTTGGACGTCGCCAATGGCAGGAGCAGGAATTGGATATGTTTTGAGAAGTTCGAATGTTTCAGGATCAGATAGTGGAATAGATAGTTGAAAAATGACGTGTTCTTTTATGTGCACCTCCTTTTACATTCATGAGATTGTAGAGTTGTAGAATATTATCCTTGCTCACAGGCAGGTCTAGTGAAGTTGGCAGATGGTTCCTTACTTGCGCTAACTCAGCTTAAAGTTGTAACGGTGATAGCAGCATTGGGCTGGTTTTTCCATGGTATGAGTCCGTTAATGCTGCAACGATTTCTGCTTTAACTCAATGAAACCTTGTTAATTTTATGGAAAGTTTAACAGAGTTTGATGTAAAAGTTTGAAACAGTGTTGCTTGATGCTAATCTTCTTTGGTTACATGTAGTTTTGACGTTATTGAATTTTTGATTAACATTCTCTTCGTTTTGTTTAAAGACACAAAATTTTGCGTCAACGACTGATGTTTTATTTAACGGGAGCTGCTTGAGATGGTTTTCACTCTCCTTCCCTACATTAATGGTGTTTGACATTTCTGCGCTGTAATTGGAGTCTACAACACCAAACAGTGAATTAGCCACGTTGCTAATAACGTTGATAGCGCCGCGTTTTATCCTTCCTTTTAGCAAGAAGTTTTTATCTCTTAGGTCTGCTAGGCTGAATTCCACGGTTTATAACACACTTTTACACGGTCGCACACGTGGTTCAGTGCTGTTGTTTCGTTCATGATATTAACTATTTCTTGCCAATATGGGCTTAAATTATAGTATGAAATTATATTCCATTCCGATCTCGATACTCGTGTTTTGCCAAGACCTTCAAAGTGTATCCTGATGTTGGGTTCCAATTGTGTTACTTCTATTTTATCTGTGAACACAAGCGGGAGTGTTAGCAAGATTGTGAGTAGAGTTGAAACGAATGGCCCTCCTGGTGTCCGCTGTTTTTTAGCAAGTGGTCTTCCATGTGGTGGTGGCCTTGGTCGTTGATTATCTGCCAATAATTCGTCATTGTCCTCAGATTCTGTATGTTGTGTGTTTGGTTGTTGCCGGTCTTGTTCAGGCTAGTCGGCGAGCTTGGGAAGTGGGTCTAGATAATGTACTGCTCGTTTAAGTATTCCAGAGCCTGTTTGGACATCTGCGACTGGTACAACCTGGTCATTTCCTTTAGAGGTTGTCCCAAATGCCATCGCAAAACTGGAACGTTATCTTCTTTTATGATGACGATTGCCCCTTGGTTAAGATTCTTTGATGTCTCGTGCCATTTGTTCCGGTATTGTAACTCATTTAGGTAGTCTCGTCACCATCTATTCCAGAACTCGTGCTTGAGACGTGATACTAATTTCTATCGTGTTTCTAATTTGAGGTTTGTTGTCCTGGCTTGTGCATCGATTTGGGCTATTATTGGCTCGCCTATGAAAAAATGCCCCGGAGTCAATGCGCCATTCGACATCGGTGAAATCGGTCTAGAATTGAGTATGGCTTCAATTTCAACAACTATGTTTTCTAGCTCCTCGTAAGTTAAAGTTGCATTTCCGAAGGTCCTAACTAAGAGATATTTTGCAGTGTCCAGGGCGTGAAATGAACCGTTTGAGTGCCCCAATAAACGCGTCAGTCGTCAGATCGCTCACAAGCTCCAAATGAACCGCCTTTGTAGCGAAGCAACAAAATACGACGATGTATGCTTTGTGTGGTCGCTTTCCCCGGAGCTTATAATGTACAGTAATTGGGCCACAGTAATCGACTCCCGCATTGACGCCTGGGCTGGAGTGACACAAGTGGAAGGTAGGTTTCCCATTATTTGTTTAAATAGGTCAAGCTTTGCTGTTGCATGTGGTGCATCGGTGCACTGTGGCTTTGCTATAGTTTTTCCCTTTAGTGGCCAAAACCATTGTCGAACAATTCCTAATAATGTATGAATGCCGCAATGCTTCGAGATCCATTTGGAATATCAATTTTGAAATGGGATCATTGTATGGAATGAGAAGTTGATGTTTTGAGTCATATGACAACGAAGATGCATCAAGTCGACCCCCAACCAGAATCATCCCGTTTTCATCCAAAAAAGGTGTTAAACTTTGAATGTTGCTTGTTCCTTGCAGCCTTTTGTAGGTTTTTAGTTGTTTTATTTCTTCGTTAAATTCAGAAAGTTCCATTTGTGAGATGATTGGAACTAGTGCTTGCTTGAGTTCAGTCGTTATTAGTTTTGATGGTTGCCGCAACTGCTTCTTACATCTGGCATGGGCAATAAATCGCATAACGTGCCAATTCGCTGCAGTCGATGAAAAGAGTTTTTGTGATTAATTTTGTACACAAAGGAAAGCTCTGGTGTAGTCATAGAGCTTGGATCGAACTTCGTTGGCCATATATTCTCATGTAAGAACGGGGGACCGTAGAACCATGGAGTACAGTCCTTCAGGGCCTTTGGAGACATTCCGCGAGATAATATATCTGCTGGGTTGCACTTGGAGCTTACATGGCGATCTCGAATTATTGAAATTCGATTTGCAACGAATGTATTGAAAGATGACGAGGCTTAATTTATCCAGTAAATCACAATTTCTGAATCAGTCCATAACCTGACTGGGCTTGTGAATTGAAGATCTGATTTAAATTTTGTGGCCAGTTGAGCCCCAAGTACCGCTGCACGCAATTTCAATCGAGGTATTGTTTGCCGTTTAAGAGAAGCTACACGAGACTTAGCGCAAAGCAGATGTGACATGATGGTGCCGTCTTTGAAAACTGATCGAACATAACCTGCAGCTCCATAAGCCTTTTTCGGATGCGTCTGTAAAGATGTGCAGTTGAAGCGACTACCTTAAACACATGTCTCGGTATTTGAAGTGTTTTCAAGTCTGTGCGAAAAGAGGTCCACTTTGTATGCAGCGATTCGGGCAATGATTGGTCCCAGTCCAACTTTAATTCCCATAGTTCTTGAATAAACATTTTGTCTGTTACTAAAACAGGATATAGGATCCCTAAGGGGCAAACAATCTGGCAAGATCAGAAGTTACCAACCGTTCGGTTATATTTTTGATGTCGTCAGTGTTAACTTTTATACCCAGATTGTCATCTTTTGGAAGCCATACAAGTCCTAGAGTTTTGATGGTGTCCGCCCTAGTGTTCAAAGTCTAAATTTACTTCCAAATCGCCTTGCAGTATGTTTTAAAATAATTGGGGATGGTTTGCAGACCATTTGCGTAAAGTAAAGCCACTATTTTTCATTACCTCAACGAGCTCTTTTTGTAGTTGTATGCAAGCTGTCGGACCCCCCTAGGCCATCATCTACGTAGAAGTTTTCTTTGATAAATTGTGATGCAAGGGGATAGCTTATGTCATTTTCTTTAGCTAATTGGTGAAGACATCTGGTTGCTAAGTATGGAGCAGCCTTTGTGCCATACGTCACTGTGTTTGTATTTTGGTAGTATGTAATAGGCTTTGTTGCGTCCTTTCTCCAAATTATCAGTTGAAATTGACGATCTCCGGGAGCAACTAGTACCTGCCTGTACATTTTTTCAATGTCAGTGGTGAGCACGAACCTTGGCTTTTGGGAATCTGATGAGTATAGAGAATAATTCACTTTGTATGGTTGGTCCCGTGTACATAAGATCGTTTAAAGTGTCCTGAGGACGTTTTGGCAGATGCCTGAGCTTGGTGGTAGTGCTTTCTGGCTTCAATGCACAATGATGTGGTATAAAGTATTTCGGGGAGACAATGGATTTCGCTTCTAGTTTCGTCATGTGTCCCAAAGACTCATACTCATCCATGAAATCGGTATATTTGGTCTTCAAGTCTGGATTCTTTTGTAACCGGCGTTCGAGAGCGAGAAACCGATTAAAGGCGATTCCGTGCGAGTCGCCTAGACCAATAGGAGCTTGATGAAATGGAATTCTTACTATAAAGTGACCTTGATGTGTTTTGTACAAAATGCTCTTCACAATGTCTTTCGGTCATTAACTGTGGTTTTGTATTTGTTTTAACTTCGTCTAATTTCCAAAGTCGAGCGATGGAAGCTTCCAGACTTTCATCTGTGGTGCACATTCCGCAAGCTGCGTCTACAAGGTGTTCTTCATGTATTTTTCCTGCTACAATCCAACCAAACACTGTTCTGCAAGATAGGAAGTCGTGGAGATAACTGTACTTGGCCAATAGCAAGCAGTTGGTGATATGTTCTGCGCTGAGCAATATGTCGGTTTTGCCTGATTGATTAAACGCTGGGTCGGCTAACATAAGGTTTTGCTGTAGCGGTCATTCGTCGATATCGATGTGTTGAGATGGTTGCGGAGCGATGATGCGAGGCAGAGCAAAAGCCTAAGCGTTGAGAAACCATTAATTCGAGAATGTAGGGCCACATTCACCCTATGTTGTGTCTAAGTGTTGGAATTTCCAATCCCATTGATGTTCATATATGACGTCTGCTTTGAAATGTAAAGTCGCTTTACCATACGCTCGGTTATTATATTGACTTGGGATCCGCAATTCAACAAGGCGCGGCATTCTACTTTTGCTGTATTAGCTATAATTCTTACTTCAGCAGTGCTGAGGAGAACTTGCGAAGTTGATGATTCTTCATTTGCGGCTGCTAGTGAAGCAGCTTCTGCACAGCTAATTACTGTATTTACATTTGACTTCATTATTTTAGGTGAATTGGTCACCGTTGACGATATTATCTGGGATGTATGTTCACTTGCCGATCCATGTTTTATTGGCTGAGTTTTTCCTTCCAGATGGAGCAGTGAGTTGTGCTTTTTCTTGCATTTCATGCACGATGCCGAATTGCAGATTTTTGCTGTATGTGCTGCCCTTTAGCAATTTATGCACAAGTTTTGCCTCTGGATGTAATTCAAACGGTGTGATGGTTGTAGTTGTAGAAACGTATCGCACCGATAAAGTCTGTGAGAGCCATTTTTGCAAAAGGTGCATGAGATGTCAGTTGGTTTAGTTGAGGCTGCAGACACGTATACGCTTGATGACTTTTCTTTATGATTGATCGCTTCCATGGATTGAAAGTGATTGATCGCTTCCATGGATTGAAAGTGATTTTCAAGAAAGTTCAAAAGGTTACTAATTTTCTGTTTCTCCTTTGGATTCATAACGGTCCTCTCATATAAAACTTGAGTGCCTCGATCCAATTTTTTAACGAGTATATGAGAAAGTATGGAATCCGAAGAGGTTGTATCGACCCGAAATTGTTTAATGCATGTAGAAATTCTTGGGTTGTGTCAGCAATTGTTTTATACTTGCAGCAGATGATTCAGCGTTAAGCTGATCTAAAAGCTGCTGGACCAGAGTCTTTACAAGAACAAGTTGATTGTTGTACCGTTTTGCAATAAGTTCCAGGCAGTTGTGTAGTTTTCAGCTGTGGCTGAGAGATGACTAATTAGTTTTTCTTTTGTGCCATTGGAAGGTTCTGCCTGTCTATTAGTTGAGAGAACAGATCGTGAAACGCTCTCCGTTTTAAATAAGCTCCGTTGAATTTTAGAATTGAGATCTTTGGCAGTGGCAGTACCGTAGTTTGTATAGATTCAGTGCCTTGCACATGGAAAGGATGGCTGGATTCCCATGTTGTAAAATGAAGTTCTTGGATTTCAGCCCATAGCTTTTAATTTCATATTGTTCGCCGTGGCGTCCATAGTTATTAGTCGCTTAAGTGATGCCATCATAACATTTTGCTTCGTTATTCCGAAACAGTTAACCAATGCCTCTTCATTGGCATTTGGCTGCCGTTGTTGTTGTGTTTGCTGGTTTTGTTGATCAGGTAGTGGTTTGGCTGCTCCAATTATGGCTGATTCGAATAGTTCCTTATATTTTATGGTTACGTCCGAAATTTTTTGGTTGTAATTGTCGGTGAAGTGACTGTGGTCTAATCGGAGCCCTTCGAGACATCGTATTTCATTATCCGTAGCTTCAAATTTATCCCATGGGGGGATTAGGCTTTCGAGTCTTTCCTTGTAGTAGCTGACGGTCTTTCTGGACGTTGAATCCTTCTTGAAATTTCGAATGATTGTTTGTATCACCTCCCCCTTTTGGCTCTGGGAAGTTGTAAGCTGATTCATCATTAAGTTGGATGTATCTTCTTTGTTGTTGGCCATGATATCAATTCCTTGTGGGTTTAAGTACTCTGAGGGTTTTAGCGTCTCACTGAGCTTGTTTAGAGATCACGTCGGGGTCACCAAATGTTTTATTCAGCGCTTATACTGAATAAGGTTAAACTGATTTGTTTAACCTGTTTTGATTAACTTCAAGGCGATTCACCAAGAAGATCAGTTGGTACAACTCAAGCATTTGAACTTGGTTGCGTGCAGATGGATAAAATAAATTTTGATAAACAATTCGGGTTGCTTTCAAAAAATAATTGAGCTTTGTTTTATTGAAATTTCTTTCTTATACAGTAACTTATTGCTAACTTTGCAAAAATATTTAATAAAGTATAAAACTTAGAGTTTAACGTGCAAAAGAAGTAATCAAAAATAAAATAAACCAAATTGACCAACTGTCATTTGACAGTGCAAGTCAAGGTAAAGTACAACGGTATATGAACTAAATTAGTAAAATAAGCAATTATATGTTATTTAATTAAACTAACATAATAAACAGTAATGTGCAGTTAAAGTTAAATGCACTAATGAAACCTGATCTGACATTCAAGGTTGTCGCAATTTATTCCTTTTTTTTGGAAGATATGTGCACATTAGTATGTTTGTATATTTCTACATTCATACGAGGAAGGAATGTGAAGGTATTATAATCAAATTAGTTCTAGAGGAATTTCTGAAGAATTTGTGAATGTTTGAGCACCACAAGTTTCGACACAAGTGCTCCGCGCCACACTCTGTCGAATGCTTTAGAAATACCCAGAGCCACTACTTTACTTTCGCCGATGTGTTGTATAGATTGGCATCACTTTTCTAAAAGGGAGGCCAATAGGTCTCCCGCAAAGCGGCCCCTACGGAAGCCATATTGACGGTCGTTAAGTAAGCTGTTAGACTCTAGATATTTCACAAGGTAGAAATTCACCATGCTTTCCATCAGCTTGGAAAGCGCAGAATATTCGGGCCGACGGAGACAAACGTGAGCATAGACAGATAAAAAGTTTGCCCACAGCCCTTGTATGTTGCAGAAGTCAATTCTGAAGCGACCTGCCATAAAAACCAGGAAAAAACAAAGCGAATGATTGGATCTGGTCCTGGCAATGCCAATATGCTAGTCACTGTTTAAAGGTTATTTAAAGATCTGTGTTTGGCTTTCATCTCTAAACATCAACAGTGATCAACAACACAGCATCAACAATACAAGACTTTTAAATTTGAGAGAAAGATTAGAACTTGAACACAATGATACGCATGGGGTACCATAAAAGCCCTGATCCGGTCATCGTGAGTCGAAGTGCCAACACTGGTTTGTAGTGCCAGCACTGATGGTGTTATTATTTTTTTTTTCTCTTTAATATTAATTTTTTTGTTTTCTTTTTGTCAAGCGGAACTGCATTCGCAATCCTTTAGTTTTGTTGTTTGTGATATTGTGTGATGCGTTTATTTGTTTTGATTTTGATTATTTCAATTGTTGTATGTGGATATGTATTACTTGTGTTAATTCTTCACTTGTTAAGTTCCGGACAGGATTTAGTTCTTGTATTTTTAAATTGATTTGTTTTTTTTTATTGATCACTATTGCACAAATACTAAAGTAACGTTGTGAAGTTTATTTTGCTAATTTTCAAATATATTTTTAATTTGTCCTAAGGAGATGCGCGTGTGCACCAGACGAGCGATAAGGCATTACTTTACGTACCCATTCAACCAAAAATGGGCTTCATTGATAATTAAAATTTTAATGGACGAAGTGCACGATAAGTTTGACGAACAGAACCTTTATATTGATTAAAAATTTCCACAATTTGCACGCGTTGCTCTGGAGTAAGTCGATCCATAATAAAATGTCAAAGCAAACTAAACAAAAAGTAACTATCAGCTGTTAAATGGGTGGTCAAATAAAGCAGTGATGCCATCTCAAAGTTGTATCACTCTATAAAAAACAGCCTGTATGTTCATGAGCAAAATACACTTCTATTCAAATTCGATATTAAGAGCACAACTACATATGTACATATACACACATGCACTAGATTTAGCAATGACAGAACATTTTACTATTACTATAGGTATTATGGCCAAAAACTTTGCTGTATTCCCTGCGGTCAGGTTAAATGTCGCATGCCCATGCAAAAGGACTAACTATTGGCATGAGAGCATTCTGAAGAAATACACAGAAACCCGTGATAACATTGGCTATTGTTTACCAAAACCTTTCTTTATTAGAATTTTCCATTCGATTGCCGGCGATGAATCCAAATGAGGAATAAGGGTAGGCGGGGGTTTCTATGTGGAGAACTTTAATGTAATATCCTCATTTAGGCTTTAAGGTATTTGCGATGTTACTCATACAGCTATGAGGTTGAGCTATTGTTATAAAAGATATTGAATCATATCTATATATTTACCGACAGCATATGTCTTATTACATGTGTGTATAGGGCTGCCCTAGTCGAGTGCCTATAAATGAGATAACAAGACATTTGTAGGTGACAACCATATTGCTGACGGAATTGTCAAGGGTAGAACAGAATTGAATAACTGAAGTTACTTAGCCAATTCACATTCATTCCTTTATCGCGTGGATGGTTTCTAATACAATGCAAGTTATTTAAATTTGCTCAACTACAGCGGGAAAATGTGAGTAATTGCCTAGTGGCAAGAGCTACATGGCCCCGCCATGATACGCGCAGAACACGCCTTCTGGCCAATTTTGATGTTTCGTTTCCTCCAACTGGTGACTGTCTTAAAAGGTGACTGTGACTTTGGCGCCCACTCAAGATTGATGGGTCTTATATATATATATATATAATAATTATTGCAGAAGCTTTATTGATAAAAAGGAAGACAAAACTGTTTTACAGAATGAGCCCATGCATTTGGGGTCAATGGTTTACGGTTCAGCGAGCCGTATTACCCATTACGGAGAACTCGTTTTTTGGCCGAATAGTCAGTATTAGAACAATTTAACTCGATTGTCCACAAACACTGCTTGCTAAAGCACAACATTTTGGTCACAAAAGATATATGTTTGTAAATTAAATATAGAACCAAAAAGATGGTAAAAAGAAAAATTTAATGAAAAATAAATAAAATTAACCACTATGAGCACCTGGAACTGTTGATACATAAAATATTAAATTATTTACACATTCGATTTTACATTCACATAACCCAAGAATGAGTAGTAGTAGGAGTTGAGCTAATTGAAGCCTACTTCATCATATAAAATACTTTGAGTAATTATTAAGAACGAGACACATAGAATCCGTCATACGTTATTATATATGTATATATATATATATATATATATATATATATATATCACGGCCGAAACCGTTATAAGTACCGATAGGGTTTAAAAGTGAATACCGTTAGACAAGGATAGCTTAAATGCAGTTATATTCACTCGGTCTAACTTCTAAAAAAAATTCGGTCTAAGTTCTAAAAAAATTAGTTTATTATTAGATAAAATTCACAAATGAAAATCAAACAAGGTTAAAAAACTGTTAGCTTTTAAAAATATTTTAAATATTTTAAAATTTTTTATATGTCATCATTTAAGATGAAGTCTTAAATTCTGAATTATATTTTCATTGAATGAAATAATTTATTTACTTTGTTTATATCTCTGGAATATTTTACGATTTTTGTAAAGTTTTTGACCTCCTACATCATGAGCTTTTTCCGCAAATCGCTTGGTCTTAATATGAAATTATTTAGCGAACGAGAAACTATTTGTACAGGTTAATAGTTTCAAAATTGCATAACGTCCATTTTTATGAGGAGTATCATAGGGCCATTGTTACTTACTACTTTTGTCAATGATGTGAATAATCTTGATCTTTCTGGAAAAATTTTCATGTACGTAAATGATATCTGCTTATTTTACCCACATAAACGTGAGGCTATTATTAAAGTCTTTATAGAAAGCAATGCAGCTTTGATATCTGAGCTTGCTACATTGAAAGAACTAGTTTTGAATGCTAACAAAAAGAAATTGTTAAGAATTACACCTAGCTTAGAAATTTTTGAAATCAGCTCCATAAAATAAAGGGGTATGTATGATTTTACAATATAATGTAGTTTGGCATAAGCATATACGTTCTCTAAAAGTTAAAGCTGCAAAAGCCCTTGGTATTTCATTTAAACTTAAAAATAAATTGGATTGAGATGGCAAATTGTCAATTAATCAGTATTTAGAAGACCAAAATTATTTTGCATATTTTCCCGAATTTACTAACGTTCATAATATCAGAATACTTTGACTTATATATTGCCATTTTATCTGACATAAAAATATTGTGTTCCGTTATTTCTGTTTAAAAATATCGTGATTTAAATGTTTAACTTGAACGAAATAATTAAAATACCAAGTCCAAGATATTATAATAGACAAATAAAAACTGTATATGTGGAATCAAAAATTTTGTTTCTTTCTTTTAATTAAGATAAAAAATTTGCTTTTAGGTAAATTTATCTATTAAAATTATAAATAAATTTGTAATCTTGAAAAAATTCTATATGAGGACGCTACTAGACGTTGAAGCTCGTACTTCTAGCTCAAAAATTAGCCAAAGAATTTAGTCCTTAAGCATTATCAATATAATTGATTTTCACTTTCATTGCTCATTCATATGTACATTTCTTTTGCCGTTCATTTAACTGCCCAAAAACATAAATGCACGTGCTTGTATTTAACTCTCCATTTGCTTTGACTGTTTTTTTTGTCGCACTGCTTTTATTATACCAACATAAGTTAATTAACCCTTTCACTTACGACATCTAAAAATTTTGAAAACTGCCCGAGACTGCTCGTTGCTGACCATCAGATTTCATAGTATTCATTGTTACATTCATTGCATTCATGCATAAATAGAAGAAATAAGATATGAAAAATATAAATATATTTTTTTTTTTTGCTTGTACGAACATACTATGTATATATGATAAAGTTCTGTTGTGAGCGCTGACGACATATGTATATATAGTTTACATGTGGTGGGTAATATTCTTAGATGAAGGGATGGATATATAAAATTTTTTAGCCTGTTTGCAATTTTTATAAACATCCTCATTCTATTTGACAACGGCAATAGAAAACAACGCTGTTTTTTATCTTTTGTTGCAAATCTGTATTCTAGTTGGCGGTATTGCTATTTATCGATGACTTTTAACATAGGTATGGAATTTTGTAAGCAAAATTGACGTTGATGATGTCTCTAATTGCCATTGAGTTTCTCGTCGCCGTTTTTGGTTTTGTCTTGCGTTGCTTTCTGTTGTGTTTTAAAACTTTGAAAAATTCAACATTACAGGTTTCTTTTTTTTCTGTATTTTTGGTATTTTTTTTATATATAAGTGTTGACTTTTTGGTATATTGTGTTGATCTTTGGTTTCAATAAAATAATGGAAAAAATTTTAATAACACTGGAGTCCGAATCGAGAAGAAAAATTTATTTTATTTTATTGTATGCACAATTTTTCTATTTATTCAAAAACACTTTTACCGAAGATAGTAAACTAAATGAATCAGCTGGGTCAAGTATTAGATATGTTGTATTTATCGATAAATAGTCAACATCATCATAATATTCTTAGGGAATACACAATTAGTATTGACGGTGTGTTAAATTGCTGTTGCCTCAAAATTGACGACGTTATTGAAGTTAAACAACTACTTGCAATAAAATGCAATGTAGGTCGTTTTCCTCGTTCTAATCTCGTTGTAGAAATTACCAGCCCTTGATGTTTCAAACACTAATTTTAATGCAGCCGCAATAAAACTATTTTACACTCTCTTAATTCCTGGAAAAATAAATTTAAGCTATTTTTTTTTTGCCAGAAAGCCTTAAAATATATAAAAAATTATTGTTACATTTCAATAGTTTTTAAAGGGTTCTTCCCTACCTGTTCTAAAATGGAATGTAGGAAATCTATTGCTGACTACATCCTCAATAAAACATTTTTGGATTTTCCCAATAATTTATTGAAAAAATAAATTGAAGGAACTACAGGAAATTGTAAAAGGTTGCCTCCTTTTTTAAGATATATTGTCAGTTTTCATGGCATGGTAATATCAGTTGTATTGTGTCTTTCAAAATGCATTGGTAAATTTCCTTATGCCACAATACATAGCATCTTCTAAGCTGTATTAAAAAACCATCGAAATTATTTTAGCGCTTTTTATTGTGTTTATAGCCTTCCTGAAAGAAATTGAAGCGCGATATAACGACATTTAGCTATTTACCGACGCACAATGGACCATTTCGCGAGAAGGCGCTCAAATATATATATAACTTTTTACGAGATTGGAATTTCGGTACGCTGTTATGTTTACTAGGTGAGACTATAGGCTTTAAGGTAAGGTATAAACCTTTGAAATCGACTAGTTAGAAAAATTGTTATAATGGATTTAAAACGAATTGTAATATTTTGCTATTTTTGGTACAAGAGTGACATATTAAAACTTTTTATGATAGTTTGTTTTACACACAACCTGATATTATAGATCAAATTTACAACTTATGCTTATTAAGAAATAAATATTGTGACAGAAAGTTCTAACCTTTGGCCCTTGTGAATTTTTTTATACGAATCGTCAAAGGCTCGTTTTTCGAACAAGTTGGAGTTAAAATTTATTGAATTAAGTAGTATAAACAATACAAACATTGAATAAATTTAGTTTGGAAAACTTAGGTTTCTATTTAAGTTCATAATGGACATTATATGTAATCTTTTATGACAAATTTGTAAATTTAAAATTGTCTAATGTATGTACATTAGATATTAAAATGATAAAAATAACGATGTTTTCAAGAACAATTATTACTTAAAAAATTTTGCATCTTTTAAAATTAGTTGAATTTGTTTCGTTTTTGCTTTCTTTTTTCTTCATTTTCCTTACTTTTTTCATTGCCAAAATCCGAATTATAACCGTATTTAAAAATATGCCCATCAAGAGGGGACCATCCAAATACGTATGCTGCCTTAAAACTATCATCTTCTGGAGTGGGATGCCGTAATGGACTTGATGTCTTTTGGCATATAACGCAGTTCGAAGATGCTTTTGTATCATTTAAAGTTTGTGCAACTTTTCCATCAATCAGTTAACATTATTATTGTTAACTGAATAATATCGAAAATTTTAAATTCAATGTAGATTATAACATATTTTTGTAAGTTTTCTATTTTAGCAAGCGAAATTATACAAAATAATAATCTAATGTTTTTTAATAATTAAATAGACTTCCCAACCCTTGAAAAAGTCAACAACTAATTAACGAAACGTCGGGAAAATTAAATAAAATAAATTGTTTTATTTACATTAACAACCCTTAGCCTCATTAGCTCATTATACTACAATTTAAAATTATGAAGTGGCTATAATAAAATTAACAATATATTATCAGAGTGCTTGCCGAAACATATGTACATCTATTAATATTAAGAAACATTACATATAACAACAAAATGTTCTGTTTGACGGCGTCAATATTATGTCAACATCACTTTTACTCAACATAGACACCGCGTCAACACTAATTTGATATTCTATAAGGGTTGAAATGAAACGCTGCCTGTTTATCGATAATTTAGATACACATATCTAATTCTTGGGACAGCTGGTTTATTTTGTTTACAATTTTTGTGGAAAATTTGGTATAAAATATAAAGTTATAAAATATTTTTCCTTCCTGCGCCAAGTTCCGATTCTGATAATGAAAAAAAGAAAAATTTAACCGTGCAAAGAAGATTACTGAGGCGGAAATCCAATGTCTTTGAATCTCCAGACGATAAGTAAGTGGGAAATTCAAAGTTTTATAGTTGCAAGTTACACATTTTGTGATTTCTTTAAAGGTTTGAAAGTTATTTCCGTCTGAATAAAGAAGCCTTTAAACATATTCTGAAGACTACTATTTCTCCTCATTTAAAAAGCGGGGTAAGATCAACATTTGTTCCCAACACCATTAAACATTGAGGTTTTTATCCCAAGAATCGTACCAGCTGAGTGTGCGAAATGATTTCATTTTAGGATTTTCGCAGCCTGTCGTGTCCAAGATTCTGTCCGAAACTCTAGATGTTTTGGAAAAGAAAGTTTGCCGTAAGCAACATAAATGACGACATTGAAAACGATAATGAACTACATTACGCTGGTGAAACGTTCCGAAATTCTGAGGCAGTTCAAATTAGAGAACAAATAAAAAAATTAGAGAACAATACAAAAAATTTATGTATGTATGTAAAAAAACAAAAAAAAGTAAGAAAACATAAACACAACTAATATAATAAAACAAACTCAAAATATATAAGAACACATTAACATAAAAATTTCAGTCTTTAAGGATTCCATTAAAATTTTTAGTTTTGCTTTTTGTCATTAAGTACCTGCAGCTCCTTTTCTTTAATGGCCATGTTGATTTTCTTAATTTTCATTTCAGTCTCATACATCTCCACCTATCTTTAAATTTTTTTCTTCCCCTAATTTAAATTTTTTTATTCCATTATTTCAATTTTTTTTATGTCCAATACTTCTTTCTGAAACTTGCTCACGTCTCTAACACTACGTTTCACTGATGACATTGAATTAGTTAAATCCGATAAAAACATTGCTTGCTCCTCACTATGCTTTTGTAGCAGGTCATAATGCTTTTGAGAAGTTTCGCCATTTTTTGGGGTAGGACAATTTTGTCTTCTTCTCGAAGGTGTGCGATTTTCATCACGCAGAGAAGTGAGTGTATCCTCACTAACAGCTCCAAGAGGTTCTTCAACAATAACCAAATCCAGATGGTCTACTATTTCTTCTTCCCTATCTTGAAGTTCACGTTAGCTGTTTATATATCCCCCCTCTAGTGGCTGTACACTCAGCTTTGTTGCCAACCAATTTCCTTTTAACTTTGCACTTTAGATCCCCCCATACCTGAAACGAAATTTTGTTACAGAGCATATTTTACTTAAAAACTATTTGCTGTATCTTTTGCCATCCATCGCCATATCTTTTCGGTGGTCCAAGGGCATTTAACATTGTGGAAATATTCTCTCATATTTCCTTAAAATTATTAGGTATAGTGCCCCTGCGAAATCCCCTTGCTAATTCAGGATTTTGTTCCATCTCCTCCACCACTTTTTCAAATTGTTTGGGATTTGTAATTTTATCTTTATCCATTTTTTTTTTCTTTTGAAAATAACGCAAACAAATTTTGTCAACACAACATCAAAAACATTAACGATAAATCAGAGTCAATATTGAACAGCATCGCTGTCACATTTTCATAGACACATTTTCATAAACAACATGTTGACTCTAATCGATAACATTGGGAATGTCGATTTGCATCAAAGACTAGAAAACAGTATTGTGTTGCATTGACGCTGCCAAATAGAATATGGGTGATAAGCTTGAAGTATGATGAAGAGACATGCAGAACCCTAAAAGAGTATTGTAATGGAGTCAAAGAATTAGCACATCAAGAAAATACAGTAAAATTTATATTGCAGAAACTATGGTATTATTCCTAATCATACGAAAAATACAACTACACAGGTGACACAGCTGACACATGTTACGAATTAAAAGAAAAATTAGAGAAAATCTAATATAATTTTCATAAAAAAGTGATAAATTTAGAGATATCACAGATATATTGTAAATTTCTTGTCTTCATTCGGTGTGGAAATATCTTTCAATATCCTTTTTGCGCGCCTTCTGCTGGCTTACACTACTACTTCAATTATCCCAATTTTCGATTTCTTATTTTGTGTTGGTTGAATTCGGCGCAAAATGATTCCCTGATTATTAGAGATATTTCTTCATTGATATTCAGAAGATTGCGTCTTCGAGTTCTTTCACTACATTCATCAATTCGTTTTGCTAGTCGACCCTGTTTCCCACACTTGGTATTTGCGGATATAATATCTAAAACAAGTTCCTGTGACACCCATTAATGGGTACGTTCGTACATCCCCTTCTTTTTATAAGAGCACTAGCGAACCCCCTGAACATTTCGTAGTGCAAAAAAAGAAAATAAAAAAATTAATTCGAATTTATTTAAATTAGTCATAAACTGCTTTTATTGTAATGCTCTGTGGTAAACTACATTTGTTGTTTTTCCATTTTCGATGTAAATATACAAAACCGATAGTTTGCCAACGCCCGAACAGGCTACATAGAACTGTCCATGTGAGAAAACTGGATACACTAAATTCAGTCCACAAATTTCTAAAGATTGGCCTTGCGCCTTATTAAAGGTAATCGCAAACGCAAGGCGAACAGGAAACTGAAGTCGTTTAAATTCAAATGGTATATCAGACGGAATCATTGGGATACGTCTTCGCCTTTTAATTCTCCAGTTAAAATGGTAGCTTCAATTACATAAGCCATCAACTTTTTAATGCAAGTCTTGTACCATTACACAAACGCGGTTTATTGATATTACGAAGCATATTATTATGGCTCCAACTTTCTATTGGAGATTATGCGGAGGCAATCTTGGTAAGTCCAACGAATTCTAAAATTCTGTTGGATAATTCAAAACATCTTCCTCATTGGTAACAGTATCGACAGACTTGTACAGCACCACTTCACCAGGAATCTTTGATTGTATAGCCATGTTTAATTCAGTAACATCTTTGTTCTTTGCTGCTAAAATTACTCTGGCACTCAACCATGCATGGCATGTATATTGTTGTGTTATGTAAGTGAAAACACATTCAATAAATTCCACTTTTGACTGTACGAAACGGCAAAAATCATTTGGCAATGTTACCTATCTAGTGTCATCAGTAGGCATTGCACCGTTCCGAATTTTCGACAATTGCTTAGAGAACTTATAAGCAGATGGATCATTCTGCAACTGAACACGAACGTTGATAGTGAGTTTCGATAATTTAACAAATCCAAATAAATATGAAGACTTTAAGCAAGCGTTAATTTCATCGGCAGCTGCCGATCTAGCAATGACGGGCAATGTTTGCCTAAAATCGCCTGGCAATAAAATCAACGCACCACCAAACAACTCAGAGTTATCTCGGAGATCTTTCATTGTTCTTTCCAAAGCTTCAACAGATTTCTTATTCGCGTACTCAAGCATATGACGTGGGCTGTGCATGGACTGTGTATCATATTTTGCACAACAACAACATATAAGTCAGGATCACTTATTTTATCTGGAATTTCAGAACATATGACATTGTCAACTCCATGCGATGTGATTTTATTCACCAACCATATTGCAATGTGAGCGTGTGGCAAACCACGCTTTTGCCACTTCACAGAATACATCCAAAACTTCACTTTACCAAACACTATAGATTTCACGCTAAAACCCATAAGCGCTTTTAATTTCTGCTTAAAAACACGGGAAGTGATAGCATGGCAGTCGGTAGGACTTTGGCCAGCGAATAAATTATCTTTAATGTCACTCCATTGCGGATTACACGTAAATGTTATAAATAAATCTGGTCGACCGTAATGACGCACATAAGTCATTGCATCCTACGCGTACTCATGCATATGACGTGGGCTGTGCATAACATATTTAAATATTTATGTTTTTAGTGTTGTATTTATATGTAATTTATTTCATAGATCTCCGAAGTTGTGATTTAAAAAAGCTAAGTATATAAATTAAATTAATGGTATGACCAAAACTTAATTGTAATGAACTTAAAAACAAATTGTATTGACTCAAATATTTCGAAACTGTATTTACATAAAAACCTTGGTAATGACGGTTCACGCATTCCGGAAAACATCAATTACTAACACAATGCAACTTATTTATATATATATATATATATATATATATATATTATATATAGCGTAATTTAATATTTTTCCAAAATTTCTAATCTAAAGTAC